>VZRS01000215.1:0-25856 GCA_013398055.1 Ifrita kowaldi
CATCTCTGCTGAATCCACAACACTCCCCACTTCTCAGGTCCAGCCACAGGTTGCCTTCCAGACTGTAGAAATCAAGACAGCAGCAAGCCTGGCCTCTGCTGAAAGGAGACAGACTTTTTCCACGTTCAGGTAGACGAGGACCTGGCTGGGAAAACTCAGGCTGAATCCAGTCTGTCTCTTCCTGAACATGTATGAGTTTTATTTAAATAAATGAGCCAAGCTCCACCCAGTCCCAGCTTGGAGTCTGTTGGGGAGCTCAGGTGGTCCATGGCTGGGAGCATGGCCAGGCCATACCCCTGGCTGCTGTGCTCAGACAGCCCTGACAGTTGGGCTTGCTGGAGTGGTGGTAGTAGCTGCACCCTGCCCAAACCTGTTCTCTCCCAGCTGTGCTCAGTCATGCCCTCAGACATGGGGGCACACAAACACACATACTCTGCCATAATGGTAACAGCATTAATTTATTAAAATTAATCCCGAAAAGTAACCATACAATAAATTTAAAAAAAATAGAATCTTGTAAAAAAAAAAACTCAGGTGCCCTCATCCCACACCTCCAGCTGGCAGCACCATGGGGTAGGTTGGGAAGGGATGGTTGGGAAGGGATGGGGAGATGAAGAGGACAGCCTCAGCTGCAGGGGGACTGGAAAAGCTGCTGAGGCTGTGCTGCAGAGGGCAGGGCCAGCACAGCAGTGCGAGGCTGGCAGTGGGGCTGGCAAGAGTGGTAGAGGGGTGGTGGGCCCTGCTCAGCACCTGCCCCCTGCACAGAGCAATCTGGCTGGCTGCAGCACTGGGGAACCTGCCTGGGTCCAGGCCAGCTGGGGCCCTGGCTGGCTACAGGGCTGGCCTGGCAGGTGCATCTGTGGAGAGGGGGGCCCAGAGCCCTTCCTGGGGCCCTGCTGGCTGGTGCCAACCCTTGTCCCAGGCTGCTGTTGGGGGTCACGGGAGGCAGATGGCATGGTGTCCTGGCTGGTGTTGGAGGGTGCATGGACCCAATCTCACTGGCCTCACCTTCACGGCTCTTGGCCCACAGGGTGCAGGTGTGGTATCCCTCCCCACTGAGCAGGAAGGGACTGGTCTGCAGAAGATGGGGGCAAGAACATGTCCATCTCCCTGTCTCCTCCTGCAACCCACTGCAGCTCCATTCCAGGGATGCCCCAATGTCTCACACACTCTTTGAGTAGCCGAAGATGCCCACAGGGAGGTACTTGACGTGTGTTGGCCACTGTGCTGCCAGCTGGAAAAACTTCACATCGTTCCACTCCACCCCATCTATGGAGACTGAGAGGAGAGGGTGCAGTGAGGTACAGTCCTACCACAGCCAGCCTGTGCTGCCTGGTCTACCCTGCTACAGCCCCAAGGGGCTGGTACTTGCCCTCACCTCGCAACATGGTGTTCTGGTGCTTGGCTGTGCAGATGAGGCGTGTGATCCCTTCAATGACTTGGCTTTTGGGTTCCAAGTCCTTTTCTTTTGGTTTCTTGCTCAGGAACATCACTGGGGACCAAGGCCAGACAAGACCAATGTTAGGATGTCCCCATCTGGACCTGAATGGGAGCCCCTGCCCCAGTGCATTGACTGACCCCTGCTGGGCCACGTCTCAGCCCTGCCCTCCTGCAGGCTACCCCCCACCCTTTTTGCAAAGAACTTTGGCCCCACAGCCAGAGAGCACCCCAGAGTGGGCTTGGTTACCTTTCTTGTTTTTCTCCTTGGTGACCACGGTCATGGCCATGGTGCTGGGGGGCACCAGTTCCCCTGTGCTGGGGATGCGGCTGACCTGGAGTGAGCGGAAGTTGCTCTTGAGTGTGTTCTTGATACCCGTCTCCCGCTTGTCACCCTCCTTCTTCCTGTCCAACCCTTGTGTTGTCCAGTAGTCCACCTGCAGGCCCATCACCTCCACACCAGGGCTCAGAGACCTGGGCAGGATGGGCAGCACATGCAGCACACAGGTGCTGCCCTTGCTCCTCTCCCCGGCTGCCTCAGGCCGAGGGGGCCTTGCTTTCTTACCCAGCACCCGAGAGGCCGCTGCTGACGGACGGAGAGGGTGGCGGGGTGCTCACGGTCTCCTTGCCATAGGGAACAGCTGCACTGGAGGCTGGTGCTGAGCTCAGCAGGGAGGGGGTGCAGACTGTGGCATCATCCGAGTCCACTGGGGAGGAGAAGTGTGGGTTTGAGGAGTTGGGGGACACCAACAAGGGCCTCCCACAGTGGAGAAGGGAGCTGGGGGTTCCCAGGGACTCACCGGAGGCACTGAAAGACTGCTCCACTAGGCCCACCTTTACCACCTGCAAGGACAGACAAACCAGAGGATACCCAGCATCAGCAGGACTGTGCACTGCACCTCTCCCCTCAGCCCCTGCTGGCCCCTCAACACACTTACCCCCACAAAGGGGACAAACTTCTGGCAGGAGTCCTCGTCGGGGCTGCAGAAGGAAGAGTGGCTGGTCAGCGCCTGGGTGTGCTGAGCACCAATTCCTATGTGACTACTGACCTTGTGCCCAGGCAGCCCTGCACTCGCAGGGGTCAATGCTGGCTCACATCCACTAGGACCATCTCCTCTGCCCTCCCTCCCTGAGACCCGCTGTCCCCAACATGGCAGCACAGGGCACACTACACAAGGAGGCAAGGAGTTGTCCCCTCCAGTGCTGGGAAAGGGCTTGCATGCGGGAGGGCAGCCCTGCCCCACTGTGGGGTCACGGCTCCTCTGCACAGCAAGAGGGATGGAGGCACATGGGGAAAGGCAGGGAGGGGCCAGGCAGCGGCACAGCAAGCACAAGCCAATACCTGATATAAAAATCAAAATAGAGACTTCTCTTCCTTGGGTGCCAGAAACCAAGAGAAGGGAGAGGTGAGAGTGCAGCTGGAACATGAGCATCAACCCCTGGGCAGCACAGTGCCAGCTTGCAGCCCCGTCCAGCCCATCCCAGCCCTGGCAGCTGGTCCCCACCATTGGGGCTGTCACAGTCACAGCTACTGGAGGGGCCAAGCACACCGGGAGGTGGCAGGGAATGGTGCTGCAGGCCTCTCACTGTGGGACCCCAGCTCCCTCAGCACCATGCTGCTCGTCACTGGAATGCAGGGCCTCACTCGCTTGTTCCCTGTGTCCCACATCCCTGTCCTGGGCACGTCCCAGACCGGGGCCGCATGAGGGAGGACAGGAGCCCTAGGGCCACACTCACCTCTTCTGCTTGTAGGTCAGCATGGCCTCGGAGATGGGGAGCTGGTGAGAGAGGCTGGCTCCAGCGATGAACTGGGCAACACGGCCTGCTATATCCACAGTGTCTGTGGGCACAAAGAGCCGTGAGGACCTCCATGGCAGCTGGGCTCCCCCTCAGGGCACTGCTGACACCGGCCGGCCCCGCTCCTCACCTGCGGTGGGTGGCTCAGCCCTGCTGAACAGCTCCCGCCACGCTGTGTCCAGGAAGAGAGTGCTGTATTTGTTATCCACTGAGGCCAAGTACTTGGCCAGAGGGTGAGAGCCTGCAGGGGAGAAGGGCAGTGTTGGCTTGAGGCAGGGGAATCTGGGGAGGTGGGAGAGGACAGCCCTGGGGCTGGGCTCCTGGTGGCTCTCACCCAGCGGCACAAGCAGGAAGCGAAGGTAGTTGAGCCAGTCGGGTGTCTTGCTGGCCAGTTGTTCCACAAAGAAACGGAGGACAACACTCAGGTAGCTCTGGTCGCCTGCCACCACCACCTTCACCGGGGGAGGCATATGGGAGTTACAGTTACAGCTGCCAAAGGGAGAGGAAAGGAGACTGTGAGGGATGTGCAGTGGCTCAGCAGCTGAGCCAGGGGACATGCCCTCTCAGGCCAGCTGACAAAAACCCACTGCTGGGAATATAATATCCAGCTTGGTGTGCACTGCCATGGACAAAAGCAGTACTGGAACCCCCCCCACTTTCCCCAGGGTCTACACCTGTTTCTATAGTAGTGTCCACAACCCCAAGGGGTCCTCATGAGCCCTGGAGAGCCAGGGCCATACCCAGCCCTTCTCTGAATCCATATGATGCCACCAGGCCAAGCCCAAGCTGTACTCACTATCGCTGGATGCGGGAGACAGTGGTGTTGAAGGCTGCCTGGATGTCCGCCACGGAGCAGGTGGATACAACCAACTGCTTGTGCGCCTGGAGCTGCTCGCTCACATACTGCCAATGCAGAGAGCTCAGGTTAAGGCACCCTGGAGGCATGGCTGTGCTGGCCAGCACCAGCCCATGCCTGCCCTGGGTCCTGTGCCCCCCCGGTTAGAGCTGGGACACGTGTCCCCACCCATGCCATGCAGGGAGGCTGAAACCATCAGGTCACTCACGGCTGCATCCTGAGCATCCCCTCTCTCCCAGTTCTGCTCTAGGGGCCCCGGGGCCCCCTGCTCTCGCCTTTGAGCGCAGCAGTCACCACCCTTGCCATGGCAAGGGCAAAACTGTCCCAAGAACCAGGCTGTGTTCCTTGAGATAAGCAGTTTGGTCCAGAGACCCTCTGATTTAAATCCTGCCATCCCACAGCAGGACTCAGCTCTAGGCTCAGTCTGCCTCTGCTCATTCCCTCCTCTTGCTCTCTTCCACTGTGGCACTCCAAAATCCTTCTGTCTCTTCAGGTGTCTGCATGCAGTTCAACAGTGGTAAAATAGGCGGTCAAGCCAGACAAGGGAGCTGGCTCTGGGAGAGGGCATTGACCTTTTTTTCCCTATCCAGGACAAGTGGAACAAGCCAAGAATGCACAGCCTGAGTAAAGACCCCACTGCCTCTCACTGAGAAACCCTTTCTTCTGCCACAAAATTTTCCAGCACCGTTTCTGGATGCCAGATGTAGCTGCAGGATGCTAAAGGGGCCTCACAGGTGTTTTATCTAACTGTGTGTTTGCATGTTTGCACACATATACATTTCTCTGCTCACCTTTAGCAGTCAAAAGCTTTAGCTTTAGAGCTCCAGGTATGGGGAAGGCAGGTGCTTGTCAGGGGCTGGGCCTGTCCTCACACCCTGCCCTGCTCTGATGATGTAGTTAATGCTCCCTGGGAGTGGCAGGTGACACTCTTCCATCCCTCAGTGGGAAATACCTCTGCTGCTTCCCAGGGCCTGGTGCCCACAGACGAAGGGAGCCCATTGCCAGGGAACCCAACAAAGCTCTCACCCATGGGGTTCCTGGAAGCCAGGACCAAGCAGTGAGGGCCTAAGGCACAATCTGCTAGCCAGCCTATCTGGGACTGACCAGAACATCCATTTTGAGGTTTTGAACATCCATGGTTTTGAGGACCCAGTCATGCTGTGTGATGGAGGAGACACACCTGACTTTTGTGAATGTGGCTCAGCATCACGTAAATGCATTGTAAGGAAGGGCCCCAATGGGGGAGAGGAGGGCACAGCCAGTGCCAATTTCCTTAGGACACCCTGCTATGATTGGGAGAATCCACCCTGGTTACAGCCGCCTCTATGCACCCAGCTCCCATCACACCTCCTCACCTGCCCCTGCCACTCAGCGACATTCACCAGCACGATGCTCTCAGGGAGCTGCTCGTCTGAGACCAGGATCTGGTTCAGCTGATCGTAAACAGACTTTCGAGGCACCTGCAACAGCATCACCACAAAGGTTAACCCCAGTCAGCCACCTAGGACACTCTGCCCATGGCTGAAGACCTGGCAGAGCTCTTGAGTAAGAAGCCTCCAGATGGGATGGCTCCCAAGGGCCTCACCTGGGTGCTATGCCATGAGTCTGGAGAGCTCTCACTGTCCAGGCTGCTGGCACGGCCACCCTGTCCCTTTGAGCTCTGCCTGTCCTTCACAGAGGTGCTGCGGGGACGCCACAACTGCTTGCCCTCTGCCTTGCTGTGAGGGAGAAGCAGGAGAGGCAAAACTGTTGAGGAAATCTCATCTCCAACAACCCCCGCTCAGCTCAGGGAGCCAGTGCGAGCTTGCTCAGCCCTGGCAGGGGGCACAGACCTGCCTTACCTGGGAGATACGGCACTGGGGAGCTCGGCTTTGGTCCCAGGGCCCAGCTGGGCCAGTCTGTCCACGCTGCCCTCTCTCATGGCAGCCTCTGCAGGGGCCAGCCGGGAACACGGCTCCTCTGCCGCCAGCTCCTGAGGGCCACACACAGTCACTTCACACACACTGCTCTCCTCACTCCTATGGGGAGCAGCCCTGCATCCATGGGTGCCCATCATCGAGAGACTCCTGGTGGCCCTCCTGGAGAGCCAAGGCTGCAGAGCCTTGGGAGGGCTAGGCTGCACCTCCTGCAGACCCTAACACTCCTTCAACTCTTGCTGCTCTCCAGCACAACCTACTTGTCTTCCCAGCCCTGCTCCCAACCTGGTGGGCACGCCTGGTACTCCCGAAAGCAAGGTGGGGTTTGAGAGAGCTCCACATCCCATTGCCTGGACTCACCACTGCAGGGACCTCTGCTCCTGGCTCTTCCTGTGGTCGCTGTGCTCCTGGCTTCCGCTTGTCTGCCTCGCCCTGGGGGACAGGGAGTGGGGTCAGAGCAGGATGGAGCACTTTGTGCAGGGCAGCTGCCAGTGACCCACACCTGGCCTCACAGAACACATGCTCCCACAGGGGAGTCGGGCATCCCAGAGGGTGCCTCCCATTGCTACCTGTCTGCCTGTGCTGGGAAAAAGAGGAGGAAAGAAGGAAAGGAGCAGCCCCAGGCAGGTGCTGCCAGGAGCTGTGGTCTCAGAGTGCGGGCACTGTGGGGGTGCTGGGCTAGCTGGGGAGGGAAAGGGGCAAGAGGTGGTGGTGGTGGTGTAACTCACAGGGCTGCCCGACTCTTGATCCTGCCCTTTCTGGCTGTGCAGACTGCCGATCTCAGTCTGGGAACCAGAATGAGAGACTCCCTCAAAGAAACGCCTGCAGAGAAACAGACAGACGAACGGACGGACAGACAGACAGACGGGAGAGAAAAAGGCAGGAATAAGAGAGGAACGAAGTCACCATGATCCCAGCACACCCCCACCGACCTGTCCCAAGCACAGAGCTCTGTGGAGAGGTCCTCAATGGGACACAGGGTCAGACAGCCAAGTGTCTGGGCGATGCACAGCTGAGGAGCAGACCTGTCAGCAGTGCCCCCTGCGACCCTGGGGAGCTGGAGGCAGGGTCTCCTGGTGCTTTCTGCCTCAGGTGATGCCCTACCCCTGCAGTGGAGGTGAGGAGCTGCCACCTTGCCCCATCTCACTGGTATATGGTCTCTGTCAACACCAAAACTCCAGTGTGCCTCTGAACCTCTCTGCCTTCTCTGCACCATAACAGCTTCCACAGATTTCTGCTGTCTTCCCTTCTGCTTCCCCTGTTCCAGGGATGGCTCCTTGCCTCTGCCTGCCTCTGCACACTTCCACCTGCAGCGTTCACCTTCCCTTTCTGCCTTCCCCTTTCCCAAGGCTCTGAAGATCTCAGTATTGCACAGAGAACCATACCTCAGGTAGTGCAGTACTTAAATTTGCCAAGTTTTCGGTCTCTGAGCTGATGTTTTGGTAGAGCCGCATAGTGCAGTTCCAAAGTCCTGTTTTCAAATCGCCGTAGTTCGCACAGAAACTCTCTTGGGGAAGCCAGGACAGTCTCTGCCACTACAGTGTGAGCTTCCACCTTTGCTTACCCTTTTTCCACAATTATTTATTTGCCAAGGACCCCCTTCACAGCCTGTGGGCTGCTCAAAGACCAGTCTTTAGGAAACAAGCAGGGTCTATCACTGGATCTCACTTGCCAGTTTTCCCAGGACCTTTACAGCAACCAGAATCCACCTGCAATGAGTGACTTCCCTGCAGGAGATCTGAGCTAGATTCTCTCTAAGCCGTGTGTATGTGCTCATTAACTCCCAGGAAATGTTTCTCCTGATGCGCCTAGTGTGTAGATGGGGCTATGAGGTTGCAGGGATGGCCACTGAGGCATAAGATATAGAAAAGTTCTTCTGTTAGGACTCAATCAGAGTTTCTTCCTGAAACGCTTTCTACTTTTCTCATCAGGATATACCTGCAGGATACCCCCACACCTCTCAACACCCTGCCTGCTCCTTTTATTTTTCTTTTAGCATGCTTCCTCATTTGTATACAGCACGCTGTACTCCCAGGCACAACAGCGTTTGTCAGGTTTTACTGCTCCTAAAAGGACATTCCATCTCTGTAAATAAATGACGGTTCCCACACAGAGCAGCTCTTCAGCAGCAGTGTTTATACACTGGTTGGGAAAAGTCAAGGCTTGATTTTTCCCTCACTGGCTCTGTGACCAGTTGCTTCACATCATGTTCATTTACCAATGCTTCAGGTTTAGAGTCACAATAGTGTCCTGGTGGGACATTTTCTACAGGCCACACTGGTATAAATTATGTCTCCTTGTACTGACGTATTTCTTCTCTCTCTACCCCTCCATTCTCTGCTACAAAATCGCAGATATTGTCACCACCCTGTACAGTCATTACTCTACACTTGCCTTTTCCCAGCCAGAAATTTCAATCCATACAGACTATATTAGTAACTTAAGAGTCAAACCAGAAAAACATGTAGGTTTTCTAATAGTTCACCCCTCAATCAGCATCTCTTCCATACTCCTCTATACTGTCCCAAGTAATCTCACCAGAATGTGACGTACCCTCGGTGCCACTAGCACCACAAAGAGCTATTTTCATTCCCTCCTTTTTCTTAGACATTGGATGTGTCTAGATTGTATTATACTTCCTATGGCTTTCAACACTCCCTTTAAATTGGGCTGTCTCACTCTTTCCCATGAAAGCTGTGTTTGTTTTTGCCCTCTGTCACTTGCAATTCAGAAGCTTTCATCCCTCAAGGATGTCACATTGTCGTCTGCAATTTAAAGGCTCTGCAGTTTAAAGGCTCTCCTCCTACAGGCATGATTGAGCCCACATCTCAGCACACTGAGATTTAGGTAAAGCCCACTCCTTCTGCACAGCCTCCTTCTGTTCTAAATGAATTTAGTCTCCCTTGTCCCATCCATTTTCCCAGTCACTTATGAAGACATTTGCTCCTTCACCTTTGACCTTCAATCAACGGGTCTGACTTGAGGTCCTACCTAACAGCCTCGGTTCCAGCTCCAGTTTTGCCCCAGTGCAGGAGCAAACTGATGTCCCGTGGCTTCCCTGGCTGATTGAAGGGATCAGCTCCCAGCGCCACTGGCCCAATCCAGGGCACCAGCCACTTCTCACCATTAAGGACTGCACACCATTAATGCCCTTGCTCCACAGAGACCTTCACAGTGTCTAGCAAGGCTGTCTATGACAAGGAATCCAACGTGAGGATCACCTCAGATTTACAGGCTGGGCTGTAATTTACCCCCTGAGAAGGCTACACAGCACTTGGGAACCACAAAGACGACATGAAACACCTTGGCAGGCAGCTTCCACATCTCCTTAGAAAAAATAGTTTCAGAATTTTGTGAAGTATTCCCTTGTGAATTCAAGGGATACACCCTCAGCACTGTCCAAAACTGAGGCACCAGAGACCAAACCAAGGCAGGGACACTTTGTGAACAGGATGAAGAACAGTTCAGAGCCCAACAGGCTTTCCTTCCAGAAACAGCACCAAACGCCCCAGGAAGACCGTAATGGCAGGTACCAGCACAAACCAGCACTCACTCTGGAATGCTGTTCCAGTGACCAGATGTTTGCAAGCAGGCACTTGCAGAACCAGGGTGGGGATCTTACATTTAAATACTCTCAATAGACTTTTCTTACAGTTTCACATCATTTATATACATAAACCACTGTCTGACCACAGAAAGACCTTCCTTTTTCTCCCACAACGCCTCTGTCTCTGTTGATGAGAGACCACATGAAACTCCTTTTGGAGTCCAAGCAGATCACTTAAGCAGCTTGCCCATGTGCCTGCTGTCTCCTTCACAATGACTTGTGGGTTTGTGGAAAACACGACTTCTATCATGTTCCTGTTTTTTCCCAAGTGGCCCATGGGTTCCAGAACCCAGCAGATTTAATTTCAAACAGTTTGCCTGTGGCAAGCAATGCCTGCTACTCCTGCTAAGTACCTTCAGTGGGGATACCAACTACTCCAAATCATATTTTATATATATATATATATACGTACATACATATATCTATTTTTACATGGCAGGGGGGGTTGGCACTAGATGATCTTTCAGGTCCCTTCCAACCCAGGCCATTCTATGATTCTATATATAAAAACTATAGAAACAACAACGCCAAGTGAGCTTGGCTTGACTACAAGAGACCCAGTGCACTATGACACAGTCAAGTAGAAAGACAATAAAAGACAACTTTTTCACAAAAAGATAGCACAAAAGCACATGAGCAGAGAGGCCAGGTGAGCACAGATCACATGGGAGCAAAGCCTGTTTTCCCTGCATGATCCACTGGAGACCCCTGTGCTAAGTCAGCAGTTCTTGGCAGAGCAAGTCACCAGTGCCTGGGGAATGGGGTGAGGAACAGTGCTGATGGTTGCTAGTCACATCTCCAAAGAGGGTGGGAACACAGCATGCACATCTCACAAGGACTGGTCCAAGCAGTCACAAATGCTCAGAAGACAGGCATGCTTCAGTGTGGAGAGCCCAGAGAACACCAGAACTGTCGGCAGAAAGAGCTGGGAGCAGCTGGGGCTTAGATCAAATAGGACTCTTCCAGCAGATCAGTATCAGAAAAATGGCAGCATCAGTCTGGCAGGGCAATGAGACTAAATGTGAAGGAAGCCAGATTTAATGGGCAGTTTTGAGTGAGGAGCCAGTGGTGCCAACAGAAGACGGCAATGGGAGTGGATACAAGACAATGCCTGCATTAGCCCAAGCAACAAGGAAGGTGTTGGAGAGCATTTCTCCAGGTCCCATAGGCTGTGCTGTTGGCCAGGGACTCACTGCAACCCTTACCTCAGGGTGGGCTTGGGTGTGCTGTGCACACTCTCGTTGTCCTCCATCTCTGGGCCGCTGTCACTGTTGTTGCATTCTTCCAGGCTGTCATAGAGCAAGCCCAGGTCTTCTTCCACCTCCTGGGTCTGGTCTACAGGGTCAGAGTCCAGGACCTATGGGACCAAGCCCAGACAGCAGTGAAGGGATATGGAGTTGCCTGCATCCCAGAACAGGCATGTACGAGCTGCCTGTCAGTCATGAGGCACACCATGGCACTGTTCCCACCTCGAGGAGGCAAATCCAGGCTGTGGAAGAATCCAGTGACATTGTCATTGGGCCACAGGAGGGTGCCATGAGCATGACATCCAAAGGAGTCTCAGACACCCATCGCACTTACTGGCAGTTCAGACACCCGGGAGAACCTTCACTGGCTGTGCTGCACACATAGCCTGGGCTGTCAGCCAAGACAAGCCATCCACAGGCTGATGTTAGCCTGCGGCCAGTCTAACTGACCTAAGTAAGACTGCCCCTGCAATGCCAGCTCCTGGTGCAGAGCCAGTGAGTGACAGCACTCTTTTTCCCTGGGCACCTCTCCCTAACAGGAAGGTGCTTTTTCATTTGAGCACAAGGCTCAGAGTTGCCTTCTTGAGGCAGAAGGCTTTGGAAAAGCCATGTCCTAGTCTCTGCCGTGTCTCACACCACCTTTGGCACATTCCTGTGCTCCCAATGAGTGGGCATCTGCACTCTGACACCTACACATCTGCAGGAGACATTGCCAGATGGGGCAGCTTTCCTGTTTCTTACCTCTTCTGTCACTTTGAACCTCTTCAGCAAAGCCACAAATTTCTGCTTGAAGTTTGGTTGCTAGAACAGAAGAAAGGAAGAAAAAAAGGATCAGCAAAATTATCAAACAATGTTCCAAGCTGACTAACATACAGGCTATGGTTATTCTCTCTAACACGCTGTCCAGAGGTCCAAGGTCAGCTATGATTGCTCTCTCTCTCTCTTTAAATTTGCTGTAGGACTTGGACTACCTCTGTACTCCACAAGAAGCCACTGTCTGGGCATGAGGGAGGATGCAAGGACTCATACTTTCTCTGCCACAGGCTAGAATAGCACTTCATTTAAATCCTTTTTCTCCCCAGACCATCTGGCTGAGCAATACTGCCTTCAAGCAAGAAAAGATGGGGAACAAACTCAGGAAGAAGGTGGCCAGGGATCTGCAGGGCTGAAGTCAACAGGGATGAGAAATTTGGAGAGCAAGGGTCTGGCAGAGCAGCTCCTCCCTTCTGCAGACGTGCAGAGGAGCTGCTAACAGTTCACCTTTCCTTGTGCCTACCTTCCCCTTCCTCAAGAAAGGAAAGAGACCACATCACAGCAGCAAGTCAAAACTGTGTTGCACACAGATCACCACTGATACAAAGCCAGGCTGAACACTGTACAGACCATGAACTGGGATACAGCTCTGAGCAATAAGCTAGCTCATTAATAGCAAGAGTTTTGCTCCTCAGAGCCAAGGGCTCTCTCCCCTGCTCTGCACCAGTGCCAGCATGTCCCCGTCCCAACACCCCTCACTGCCTCCAGGGAGGGGAGAAAGTGAATCCCTTCCATCCCTTTGATTGTGTTGTAAATGCTGATGTTACTCTGGTCATTGATGTGGTTCGGATCATTTTCCTCCTGGCCTTCTTGGTTTTCCTCAAGTCATCCTCTTCATCAAACAGATCCTGCAGGCAAAAAGCCACAGCACATCAGAACAACTAAGTTCAGGGACCAGCACCTCCTAAAAGTTCCCCTGACGCATTTGCCCTCCATTTTGAAAAGCTTTGATCCACTCTGCTCCCAAAGTCTTGTTTCTCATTTCTGCTACCTCTCTCTATGGAGCTCCTTCTCCCTCCTCAGCACTGCCCCCCTTCAGACCTTTTTTCCCAGCACTTCTGTCCCCAGGCTCCTCCAGAGAAGAATGTATCAGCAGGATTAAGAGGAGACACAGCCTCCTCATGACCCGTATGCTGTTCTCCTGCTCTCCCCTCTCCAGAGTTAGCTCAGAGAGGGCAGCACATGAATCACAAAAAAAACATTTTTTCCAGGGATCAGCCTTAACAATATGCACAACTCCCAGGGGCATGGGCCCCTGATGCATTAACCCAGCATGAGGGGACAGGTAATCTGGAGGACCCTTGTGAGAGACTGAAATGTTAATGGTTAATGACTTGAACAAACGGCCATTTGCAAAAGCAGCAGGTGCTTTGCTGAGGCCCAGCAAACCAAAGGGAAGGAGGAGAATTTTTGGATGTGTGGTGGAGAAGCCTCTGATCTGCATAAGAACAGCCTTGGTGCAGAGGGGTGAGCACCCATCACCAGAGGTTGACCACAACAAACCAACCTTAGTTTAGCAACAAGCTGGGTTTCGAGCCAGATAAAGGAAGAGGCCACAAGAAGCAGATCCTGCTGGGTGGGATAATGCTTTTCATCAGGCCAATATCCGCCCTTACACAACTGGCTCAGGTGTAAAACTTCCTCCCCCATTCACCCCCCTTAGGCCTGAGGGTATTCATCGCTTCTGATGGGGCATAACTGGCTCAACTATGCTGAAGTGAGAGAGAGTTCTCATGTCTTAGAAGGTGCCAAACTATCAAAGACCCCCCAAGCACCCCCAGACAAATTTCTGAGGCCTTTCACCAGAGGACTGCACCTAATCCACAGTGTTGCAACAGAGCCAGAGTGTTACATCAGACAGTGTAAAACTCCCCCCTCCAGAGGAGGTACTTGGGCATTCCCACCTAAACCTGAACGTATATTAACCATTGAACTCTCTGTTTCAGGGGTTTCCCCCATCAAGACTGTGACCATCACTTGACCAAGCAACAATCAAGTCTAAATCCACAGGTGGTGATACCTTTCCTCTCCACTATCTACTTTTATCATTTCTTTACCTCTCTTTCTTTTTCTTACATATTTTCTTAAGTGGTATCTTTGTACTTTTATACTGTTGTATTACTATAGGTAATAATAACCAAAATGGCTACATACCTCCTTTCCATTGCAACCACCTTGTTCTGAAACAAACCTGCCATATAGATATATATTTATAAACACTGGTCATCCAGTGTTGTTGCACTCTAACCCGCCCCAAGGGATCTATTAAGAAGAACCTCAGTTACCCTCAGATTATAACAACCTTGAGCAGGGGTTTGTCCCTGTGCTTTATCAGCACACTACCACAATGCTTTTTGTGGCATCAAGTACAGGCACCACAACAAGAGGACAGCAAACAGCAGTGACACAGCTCATCACAGGGCTGGGATGGATCTGCCATCTCTGACCATTTTCAGACCTAGATAGTACTTCTTCCTAAAATCCCTGTTCTCTCTCAGTGAGGAGTCTCTGACCTGTTATCACAGGGAGAAGGGACTAAATCATGGTGCAAGATGGAAGGGGCTCAGCAGGGGTTTTCTGCTGCAGACCAGTCAGCTCCAAAGACAGATGGATAAGATCTATGGCTCTCCAAAGTCCCTTGCCTCACCATGGACTTGACAGCAGCCCACAGCTCTTTTTGCTGTCAGGTATTACGACTCTCAGCCCTCTGAAACAATGCCAGATGTTTACAAGGGGATGAGAGGGCTCTGGGTGATCAAGAACCTCAACCTCTGACTCTTGCCCCAGAAACAGGACCAGGACACAAGGCATCTTGCCAGGCCTCCCTTACCTGACCCTGCACAGCATCATCACTGGCTTCCTGCTCTGAGGAGAAGCTGTCATCCTCTTCTTCAGAGTAGTTATCAATGTCTGGGGAGCGATCTGAAAGCAGACAGTGCAAATGCCCCAGCTGAGCATGATGCCTGTCACGGCTCCAGTGAAAGGACTGGCATTGCTGGCAACACTGGGGGACACACTCCATTATCCGTGTCCCAAATGTTTGCCTGCAGGTCTGAGCACTAAACACACCTGAGGCTTTGATTTTAGGACCTGAGGGGACGCTCCCATCCTCATGGTCAATGGGCTGACTGGACAAAGAGTAGATGCTGATTTCAGCCACTCGAATGTTCACATCCTTCATGTTGCTGTGGAGGCCCAGGAGCTGCCCACCATCTGTTGGGTGCTGCATGACCTAGACAGACAGACAGACAAGCTCCCTGATAGAGGACATTGACACTGACACAATGGCAGCTGGCAGCCCACCCCCTCAATATTACAGCCGGCCAACAAGCCAGAAAGGTCACAGCAATGAGACCCTGCCTGCCAGCCCAGTTCCCTGCCCAGTGCTGGCACAGGAAGGCCATGTGGGACTCCCCTCTTGTCCCCAGCACCCTATACCTCAGCCATGTTAATGATTCCCACTGCCAGGGTCTTGTAGCCCAGGATGGTGCGGTTCTTGTATCTCTTCCTCCGCTGCAGCATGATCTGTAGCTTGTTGCCATCTCTCTTAAGGAAGTGTGGGTACTGGGGAAGGGAAGCACACAGAAGATGGCAGCATGAGGGCAAGGCTCAGCAAGACACACAGGTTGAAAATTCTTCCTCCATGCTGATGTACAGCAGGATCTGACCTGCTGAGCTTTGAGGTGCCCCTCAAAGGCCACCTGCACCTATCCATCATCCTCCAAATCCCAATGCCCAGCAAAACAATCCCTGGAGCAATGGAGCAGCTGGCCAGCAGCAGGAAACTGTTCTGCTATGATCTGGGCATGGGCAACCACAGGAGGCCCCTTCACAGAGGCTGGGCCTTTCACGTTTAGCCCAAAGGTTGTGCTTGCTGAAAAATGCCAGACAAGGGAGCTCAGGGGACCAGGCAACACCAGGTACCTGCAGTGAGAAGGTCAGCTCCAGCTCGGTCTCCATCAGGCCCCCAGGTGGGAGGACGTATTCATTCGACCTCAGGACTCGCTTTGAACCCTACAAGAAGATTGGCAGACACACACACTGAGCTCGACCACAGACTCCACTGCATCACACACACAACTCAATGGTGTTCACAGTCCATAAGGGAAGAGAGAATGCCTTGACTCTGTTCTGTTCCACCTTGCAGAGCCACCTTTCACACGCCTACCAACACTTTGCAAGAGCCTGCAGTATTCCCTGAGCTGCCAGAGGCCCCTTCTCCTTGCCCACCTGCCAGGGAGCACTTGCTCTTCACAAGCCTACTCTGTTCAATCTGGCTCTCTGCACCTGGAGTGCCAGTTCCATGCTGTGGAAGGACACTCTTAGAGCCAGAGGGAGCCATGCAGGGAGAAGGAAAGGGTCCCAACACACTGCCTGGCCAGGAAAGGGACAGGACATGGTGACATCTCTGCCCCCAAGCAGACAGACCCCGTGCAGATCCCTGTCTAAGCACAGCTGGCAGGATGGCTCTGCTGGGACCAAGTCAGGATGTCCAGGAGAACGGGGGTCCCCCTGCTTGCTCAGCTTGTGTCTCAGAAAACTCTCCTAGTCTTTTCCTCAGGCAACAGCCTTTATCTCTCCACATACAGAGATGGTTTTTAGCAGAAGGGCAGTAAGAGAGGCACTCTAATCGTGTTCCCACTCCAACTCTTTCCTTTACTTCTGCCCTATCTCTACCATCTCTGTGTCTTGGTTTCTGACAAAGACACTGAATGACTTGGGGGCAGAAAAATGCTGTCTGCATGCACCAGGCCTCTCTTGGCTGCAGGGTGGCATGACCCACAGATCCTCCCAAAAGCTGGCTGTGATGCTGTTCCCAGAGACCGTGCCAGAAGCAAGGCTTTCCTGCAAAAGGTCTTCCTAAAACGGAAGAGAGGAGGTGGAGCTCATCCCCTTCACCATCTGTGAGCCTTCCTGGCCAAGACTGCACTGACCCTTCCTGAACTCTTCTCTGATAACAGATGATAGGTAGTCACAATGACAGTGACCATTTACTTTAGCACATTTACCATTTTCTCTTTTTTGCAGAGAGACTGTCCACCAAAGATTCATTCTTTCATCCAAACACAAATAGAAGTGCAATTACTCTTCTTGAAGATGCTATTTCCGGGGAAGGAGTTATGGCAAAGAAAAGGTGAGGATACCCTGGGTGGTGTGTCCAGGAAGTGAAGGTTTCATAAACATTGCTGTCCCGCGCCTTACTGTCATTTACCACTACGGAAGTTACATGCCCAGCCTCAATCCAGGTGAATCCAACCCGTCAGTGAAATGCCAGTGCACATCCACGTGGCATTGCAAGGACTGGGACAAAGGCTGCTTCACTATCATCGTGCAAGGACAAGGACACAGAAATACTGAGGATCCTCCATCCTTTGAGAAATTCAAACCTCAATTGGACATGGCACTGAGCACCCGATGTAGCTCAGCTGTTCTGCAATTTGAGTAATACCAGGCAAGACCAATTTCTCTGCAGAACAGTTGAGTATCCCTGTGAGTACTACAGAAAAACTTAATATCAGACTGTTACAGTGAAAATCACAGATGACAAAGAGTGTCAAGGAAGGGAAAAGTGCAGAGATTGAGAAAAAGACACAGAAAAGCAATAGGGACAGGTGATGGTCACAGATTTTTTTCTACCTAAGAGCTGAAAGCACACAGGAGTTTTCACTACAATACACAGGCACACGATGCCCAGGTCTGGTTTGCAATGTACAATCCCAAATTTCAGGTATAAATCTGTCCTGATTGGTCTGGTTTATAAGAGGATTGAGGCTAGAACAGCATACATCCATCTCTCCCTGGAAAAGGAGAGAGAACTAATATAAGTACTGAACTAGGCAGACAGCAAAGTGCTAACCAAAATTCAAGCTGAAGGTGCATTTTGGGAGAGAACAGCCCATTAACATACTAAACAAATTTAGGGTTTAGCCAGGACTGCTCAGGCAGGAGTGTAAAATATTACAAGTGGTTACAAAGAGATAAGAAACAAAGCATGAGTGAAGCATAAAGAGAAAACTCTTGTCCCAGTTTGAGACAAATTTGGAGGAATGTCCAAAATTAACGTCCTCTGATAGAAGGCAGATTTCAGCCACCCCTCCTCCACCAGGTTTGGGAAAAAAACCCATTTTCCTCAGAGGAAAGTGAAAGGAAAAAAAACCTATTTATTTAACAAACACAGTGCACACAGGCACGGGGGAAAAAACTAAAGAATAATACTAAATAATAAAACCTCTCGCTGTGGAGAGAAACCTGGGAAGATTTTAGAGTCCTTTCTGTGGGTGTGGTGTCTCTCTCTCCTCTTCAGAGCTGGGTTTTCGGCGTAGGCCCCTCCAGGCTGGAGATGTAAGGTCTCCCAGGTATGTTCTGGTGTTGCCAAACAGTTCCAGAAGAGAAGAAGGAAAAAACCGAAGTCCCAGGAAAAAAAAGTTTAACTCTCTGTCTCTCTCTGGAGAAACAGAGCAGAAAGCTGGCTGAAAAGCAGGAAAGGGTGCTTCCTCCACTCTTGCTGCTGCAGGAGCACGCAGAGCAGAGTGACCTTGGAGCACAAACTGCTTTGAAAAGTTCGTCTGGCTTTTTTTTTTCTTTCTCTCGCACGCAGTTTAAAGGCACAGAAAGGCACAGGATTCACGTCTGCGCATAGAGCGGCAACTGGGGACACACATCATAAAGTCACTCCGAGACAACTCTGCACAGTAAGAAAGACCAAAAAGAACCAAGTTCCTTCAGGGAGCAGGGTGGGCGCAGCGGGCAGGCCTGGCAGAGGCAAACAACCTTTTTTGCCTGGGCTATTTTGTAGCACACACTCTTGTGTGCTACATAGTGACTGCCAATATCATCTCTCTACAGCAGTACCAAGGTCTGAACCTGAGTCACCAGCTGCATCCTGCAAGCAGAAGCAGGAAGATCTGCATCCACAGCACCTGTCACAGGAGCTGAAAGTTCTGGGAGTGCTGGGGCTTGTTTTCTTCTTTCTTTCTTTGATTGTTTCCTCTATTCATGGCTCAAGACAGGGTGTTTGTGAACTACAGACTCTCTGCCAAGAGGGAACACCGTGTTTCCCTTCATGCCATAATCAGTTGCGATACCAAGGCAGGTATCTGCAGCTTTATGGAGCTGAGCCAGCACATCCAAATCATTTAGTGCCACGCTGAACAACATACAGAAGGAAATGCTCTATGATGTCTCCAGTCTGTTAAAACAAATAACGAGGGATAAAGGTTTGAAAACCACTCAAGTGAATGAGAGAAATCCCCTTTTTCACAGTAGTTCAGGCTTTACCTCACTCAAATCCATGGAACGTTATATATTCAGATCACCTCTGGGAAATGGGTAAGCTCTGTAGACATAGAAAGTTCCCTTAGTCCTTTGACAGTGGTATTTTCAGATGAAGGAGCAGGTAACAGCACATGGCACACTTGGAAGCTGTCTTTTAGGACCAGAAGGGCACTGTGAGAAGATCACGTGTTCTGGACAGGCTTACACTGTCCTTTGGGTCACGTACATTTTTTGAGCAGACTGTCTCCAGTACTGGAGCTATCATCTGGGTGCCAGCCCCATTCAGGCAGGGTCAGAGCTTTGTTTCCATGCAATCTTCAGAGCAGGAACTTCCTGACCCTAACAGAACTACTACTGAAATGAAAGAAAATAAAACTCCTTTCCTCTAGTTCCCAGCTGCCCCCTTGGGAATTTGCAGGTCTTTTATAAATTATATGCATCAGCTGTTTCCATCCAAAAGATGGAATGCTCACTGGAAAGCCTTCAAAGAGTTTCTTACTAGTGTGACTCATCTGTTACCTAGGAGAGGAGCAGGAGGAATGGATCCATCTGAGGCCACTCTGTAGGCACACTGTGCTGAAGCTGCCTACAGCCTCCATCTGCCTTCCAGCAGTCCCAAACCCTGCCAAGGCAGCCGGTCAGGA
Organism: Ifrita kowaldi; assembly: GCA_013398055.1. Lineage (NCBI taxonomy): Eukaryota > Metazoa > Chordata > Aves > Passeriformes > Cinclosomatidae > Ifrita > Ifrita kowaldi. The sequence continues at coordinate 19,593 of VZRS01000215.1, forward strand.
AGGTGGAAGCAGCCTGGAGAGGCACACAAACTCAGCCCACTCCCACAAGGAGTGCTGAGCCACAGGGTAATGTGGCCAAAAGCATTCTCCTTCAGTTTTCTTCAGCTTTGCAGGGAGCCTACACCAGCATGCAGCCACAGCTACGTTGCCATGCAGAGAGGAGGTGACCATGTTTAAATTAAATCCCTGAATGCAGCCTCCATTCCCTGGCAGGAAAAGGAGCCCTGCCGTGAGGAGCCCCTGTGGCTTTAAACTGCTGACACCTATTAATTTCTTCTGCCATCACGGTGCAAGACTGGCCTGTCTGTTTGAAAGAGCTGGAGTCCCACTGTGCAGTCTCTTCCACAGTCCCACATTTGCAGTGTGTGAGGGCTGTAGCTGAGGCTGTGCACGCTCAGCACATCAGCCCCAGCATAAGTGGGTGTGCACAGGAACCCAAGGTTCCCCAGTGCAGAGAAGCACAGACAGCTTGGGCTGACTGTGCAGGGGAGAAGTGAGGGACCACCCCAGCCCTCCCAGCCAAGTATGACCCACAGCCCCCAGCTGGCTGCCAGCCCCCCAGTCCTGTGCTGCTGTCAGCTGTGGCCCAGCCTTGATTGCTTCCACATTTCCAAGGGCCGGCCAGGCAGCTCTCTGCTGCTCACGCTGTTTCCTTGCCAAAGCCTGCACCAAAGGGGCACAGGTCTCAGGGGTCCCAGTGCTTCCAGCTCTCCTGAATGACACCTTATACACAGTGATGGAAAGGCTGGCAAAGTGGGACACTGACCAATAGTGTGTGGACCACAGCCTCCTCCTACTGTCCTCACTCCTTGCCCCATGTTTCACACATTTTGCTTTCAGTTTCTTCTGTGCAAGTGAATCAGGTCTGCCATGAAGGCAAACTCCAGCTCCCAGAGCTCCACTAATACTGCAGCTTCCAGCTTTAATCCAGGATTTAAATCCTAATGTGTGCGGCACAAAGAGCTCTGTGGGAGCACAAAGCTGCTGAGCTCCTGACCCACGGTGCTTTCAACGGGATCAGCTGCTTTCGTGCCAGCTGACAAGAACGAAGGAAGGACACCAGCACCCTAGCTGGGTCAGGGAAGCTGTGGCCAGGACAGTATACTCAAGATGCATTTTGTTTCCATGCTGTCCTTCGGCAGTTGGAAAGGATGTGCCTGCACCCCCAAGAACTCATCTCTCCACCACCAGGTGCAGAGAGGGTGGGGGGATCACACGTATCAGGATGGTGGCAAATTCCCTGTCCCCTTGGTGACAAAGATCATCTCCCCTCCCCTCTGCCTGGTTCAGAGTAGAGGCACCAGGACTACCAGGGATGCACAGAGAAAGGGAAGGAATAGTAGAGGCAACTCTGAGATCAGACAGGGTACAAATGTCAGCAGAACATTATGCACAGAGACGCTGATCCCTTGCACCCTTCCCTTCCCTTCCCACCCTTCACTCCCCAGGGAGTGATCTGGATGGACGGCACTGCCAGAAATCATCCAGCACTGACCCTCTTTTAAAAGGTAAGGAACAGCAGTTTGAGAGGAGGGCCTTGGCCAAGGCTGGCAGGGAGGCATGACACATTCTGTCCCAGTGTCTGACCAAACTCATTCCTGATACAAGCCAGCAGCAGGTAGCTTGCTGCTGTCCCTGGGGCATCATTCCCACCTGCCTGAGAGCCAAAATTTCCCTAAGCATGCTAACCGAGACAGAGGGGTTGGTTGGCACTAGGCAGGGGACATGCAGACCAGCACTTCACAGAGGGCACAAGGATGGGCTTGGCTCACTGCCATCAGGCAGCAGCAAGGAGAGGAGCCTACCTGAATCTTCACAGCGATAAGCACAGAGCTCAGCTCTTTGTCCAGCTCTTTCAGCACCGTGAGTTTCTTCAGGCGCAGACTGCAGAGCCTGTAAGACAGAGAGAATGGGACACATTCAGGCACCACCATCCCTGAGGCCCTGCCACATGGTACCCCGTGCTCAGAAGGCAGCCTGGATGCTTGGCCCAGTCGCAGGCACAAGCTTGGCCTAGGAACGCTGGCATTCACGCGCCACGGAGACAGCCCATTGGGGAAAAAAGGAAAGAAGGAAAATTAACAGAGCTAAAGCAGGCTTAAGGGATTAGCATGCAACAGGAAGTCCAACAGCAGGCCATGTGGTAAAGAGATCCCTTCCCAAGCAGGCCTGTTGCCAGCTCTGCTTAAATCTACCTTGGCCACAGTACTGTTTATTTATAAACCAAAGCACTTAAATCCACTCTTATCCTGGACTTAGTTAAGGCAAATGTTCTCATGCAGACATCACAACTCAGCTCTTCTCTTGCACGATACCACACAGAGCTGACTTGGGAAGCAGCCCCACAGGAGGCTTCATACAGCTTCAGCCACCCTGACAACCTCAAATCCTGAGGACTCAGCACGGTAAGTGGCACTTTCAGGAAAAAGCTAGGAAGGATCCTGAGGCTAAGTGAGAAGAGCTACTTTTGCTGCTCAAAGGATTAGTCAGTGCCTGTGAGACAGTCAGCCACTCCGATCTCCTGCCTAGGTGCCTGCAGCAGGACTCCCATGGAGACTACTTGCAAGGAACTCAGTGTCAGGGAGCAAAGCCAGACCTGGCTTTACCAGCAGCAAGAGAATGCTGATGTTTTGCAAGTTACCCTCTGTGCTCCACGGCTGCATTGCTGCAGACTCTGGTTCCCAGGACTCCTGTGGATATCAGCATGCTGGACCTGAGATTCAGGCCACCCTTCCGGGAGAACAGATTTTGCTACTACCAAATATGTTTCTGTCACGTTCTGAACATGCCGTGCTCTCTGAAGGCCTGCTTTATTTCTTTTTAAAGGAAAAAACCTGCTCTTGCTATGCTGGTGTACAGCAGCAGTGTAGAACAACTCCAGAGATGGAATGATAGCCAAAAGGGAAGGACAGAGCCAAACTGCAGGACAGGTTTAGAGCTTAGCAAGTACTCACCTCCTACCATGTTCCCGTCCTCCCTTCTAAAATAATTGTAGCTTGTGCAGAAGGTTTCCTGGACTGTGACTGCAACCCTGCTGCTCTGCCCTTCATGTTCTGGTCTCTCCTAGTGGAGACCAGGAGTCAGGAAGCTGGGTGTGCAGGGAAACTCTGCACACTTGTTTGCCAGATGGCTGCGTTCCTTCAGCCAAAACCCGGGGCTACAGACCCTAAGCTCTCGCACTCTGTGCACCCCAGCACTACAATAAGTGGTCCCATCTCTGTCCACCCTTCCCCTCTGAGCCTCTGTTTGTAGGAAGGGAGAAGCCTTATCACCTGGGGCAGGTTTCTTCCTCCCCAGAAATACTTAGGCATGGTTAGGGGTGAGCTGCGGGGAGCACGGCCAAAGACAATGAGGCACCTCTCAGGCAGGGAGGGGGGCACTGAGTGCTCACCAGAAAACGGGGTACAGCAACTACATCAGATGTACTAAAGGAAAGCTTGCGAAGAGGCTAAGCTTAGCTAACACCACCACTAACACCACCACTAACCAGTGCTGATTTTGACCGTCCCTAGACAAGCCATGGAGAGAAATGAAGCTTGAACGTGTAAGACAAGGACACTACATCTACTCAAATTTTCCTTACAGGACTACATGATAGTTACCTGCACGGAAAAGTTACCCCTTAAAGATTAAAACTTACATAAAGATATTCAGTCTTAATTGGAGGATATTGAAAGGTTATAATTCTACCTGGCAGTTGTTCTCCCTGTAGAAACACAGTTCTTATCCAAACTAATTCACTCATTAGCTCTTCATGCTCCTCTCTGAGGCAGTACCTGGTATTTTTTCTTGGGGAAGAATGAATGCATACTGGTCAGCTCTGCCCACTTGGGCAGCTCTTTCATCTCTGATAAAGCACTCTAAAGCTTCTTCTCTTTCTATCCCTCTCCAGTCTTCAAGATCTATTTTACACAGTGAGAGACGCTATAGTCTGCCCCTGGTTCTTCCCACACCATGTGCCAGAAGGTGGTTCCCTCCTTCCACCCTGTTCTCTGCCTCCCCTGCAGCACTCAAAGATGTAAGACGCTCAAAGGTATTGCTTGCACCCTGCAGCTCCAACCCTTCTCAAAACAGTGCTTTCTAAAATACCACAACCCTTCCCACAGGGATTAACATGTATGTTCTAGAGCCTGACTGTACTTGCAGCACAAGAGCACACAATCTTTAAGCAGCTTGGCTGTCCCTGATGATCCTCTTTGATCTGTTATTTAACCAATCCCTGCATCATCCAGATTTACATCAGTGCTGAGTGTTCAGCGCCAGTACAGGGCAGCAGAGGGTCTCACACTAATCTCTGCAGATAGCCACAGGACAGGACTGATCCACAGTCATCAGATGCTGCACTGAACATTTCAGCCAAATCCCACAGCAACTACCCCATGGTTTTGTCCAGAACTGATCACAGTGTGATCCCTGCAGATCACTTTTTGCTAGACAAATTATGAATGTGGATTTACTTATTCCTATAATTAAACAGAACAAGCAGCAACTGCTCTTGAGCTATGGAACCACTGCAGGGACCTTCACTACGCTGAGTTGTGGTAAATATGACTGTGTAACTTTCTGATAGCAATGACTGACAGCCATGATGATTTTTGTCTTTTCTTTTATACTCCTGTTATACCTTTTTACAACTTCTGTATTCTTAGTGCTTTTTTTCTACATTCTTTGACTTGTAAGCCAGGAGACTAAACATTTTTTAAGCTTCGTAGTTAGGGGTTAGTGTGCCCCAAACCCCAAGGTCCTCTCCAGAACACATTATGTAACCTAAGATAGAATCATTCAGGGGAAGGTTCCTGGGGGAGGGGGGCTCATTTGAGCCTCTCATTGGGGAATTTTTGATAGATATGCTAATTAGTAAAACGTATAATGTTATACCAGATGTGTTAGGGGTGTGCATTGCAGTGTGCATTGAGGTGCATTCGACCTGGACGTAGTGCACCTAAGAATCCTTAAAATAAATACCAAGGTAAAATCCCTCTTTCCCTTCTAACCATGTTTGACTCTTGATTTTAAGACCAGGAAAAGGCATCGACAGCAATAAGGAAAATGAGCTCCAACAGGGCAGTCTGACAACCTCCTGGAACTTCTGTACTCCTACACTCCGCTACTGGTCCTTTACTGGTGAGAGGTACTCACTGTTCCCTGGTATGATCTTAAAAAATGCTGCCTTCTTTCCCTCACTAAATGATGAATTTGGAGCTTTTGCTCTGAAGTCTGATTGAAACACTTATAATGCTTTCACCAAGCTGGCCTGTAGTTATCTCAAAAAGGAAAGCTCTTAAAACATGCATTTTGTGAAATTCAGTGCCAGCAGCAAAGCACTGCCTCCAGCGGTTGTTTGCAAAAGCATCCTTCAAGAGGTCACAGACGACACGCAGTGGCTTATTTTTAAGGAAGATTTCCTGTCTGACCGTTCAGGACCACAGGTAACTGTACCAATTCTAACAAATTGTGTATTTCTCCTGCAAGGAAGAGATACTCTTCCCTGTTGATGTGAAGAATCCCCATTCTTTCCATAACGTTCCTGCTGCATGACACACCCCAAAAACACCAGGAATCCATAGGGACGTTAATTCATTTCTCCTCTTCCCAGGGGTGATGCATGTGCCAAGGCTACTAATTCTGCTCCCTGTGCACTTATCCTTGCTAAGAGTGGTTCTGCTTCTATTACTTTTACCTGGCTCACCACGGTGTACCCAGTCCATAGCTGTCCTTGCAGGTAGAAGGACAAAACGTGCAAGAAGAACTAGATTTGGGTAATATAACAGAACATCAGTTAAATCAGTCTGTGGTTTATTTGAAATATGCATCACACAGGTGATGTTCTCCATCAGAGAATTATTGAATTGTTAAGGTNCTTGCTAAGAGTGGTTCTGCTTCTATTACTTTTACCTGGCTCACCACGGTGTACCCAGTCCATAGCTGTCCTTGCAGGTAGAAGGACAAAACATGTGCAAGAAGAACTAGATTTGGGTAATATAACAGAACATCAGTTAAATCAGTCTGTGGTTTATTTGAAATATGCATCACACAGGTGATGTTCTCCATCAGAGAATTATTGAATTGTTAAGGTTGGAAAAGACCTCTAAGATCATCCAACCATTAACAAAGCACCACCACGTTCACCACTAAACTTGTAAGCCATGTACACAAGTGCCTCATCCACTTGTTTTCTGAACACTTCCAGGGATGGTGATTCCACCACTTGATTCCATCACTTCTTCACCCTTTCAGTGAAGAACTTTTTCCTAATATCCAGTC
>VZRS01000215.1:26828-64726 GCA_013398055.1 Ifrita kowaldi
CAGTGGCTTATTTTTAAGGAAGATTTCCTGTCTGACCGTTCAGGACCACAGGTAACTGTACCAATTCTAACAAATTGTGTATTTCTCCTGCAAGGAAGAGATACTCTTCCCTGTTGATGTGAAGAATCCCCATTCTTTCCATAACGTTCCTGCTGCATGACACACCCCAAAAACACCAGGAATCCATAGGGACGTTAATTCATTTCTCCTCTTCCCAGGGGTGATGCATGTGCCAAGGCTACTAATTCTGCTCCCTGTGCACTTATCCTTGCTAAGAGTGGTTCTGCTTCTATTACTTTTACCTGGCTCACCACGGTGTACCCAGTCCATAGCTGTCCTTGCAGGTAGAAGGACAAAACGTGCAAGAAGAACTAGATTTGGGTAATATAACAGAACATCAGTTAAATCAGTCTGTGGTTTATTTGAAATATGCATCACACAGGTGATGTTCTCCATCAGAGAATTATTGAATTGTTAAGGTTGGAAAAGACCTCTAAGATCATCCAACCATTAACAAAGCACCACCACGTTCACCACTAAACTTGTAAGCCATGTACACAAGTGCCTCATCCACTTGTTTTCTGAACACTTCCAGGGATGGTGATTCCACCACTTGATTCCATCACTTCTTCACCCTTTCAGTGAAGAACTTTTTCCTAATATCCAGTCAAAACCTACACTAGTGCAACTTGAGGCCGTTTCCTCTTGTCCTGTCACTTGTTATCTGGGAAAACAGACCAACCCCCCCCCCCCCCCCGCCCCACTACAACCTCCTTTCAGGGAGTTGTAGAGAGCAACAAGCTCATGCCTGAGTCTCCTTTTCTCCAAGCCAAACAGCCCCAGCAACCTCAACCACTCTTAATAAACTTATTCTCTAGATCCTTCACCAACTTGGTTGCCGAACTCTGGACACGCTCCAGCGCCTCAATGTCTTTTGTGTAGTGAGGGGCCCAAAACTGAACACAGTATTCAAAGTGGAGCTTCAAATCATCAGGCAGAGGTGTGAGAGCTGCTGAATTCAAGGTGTCACATCCCTTTAAGGTAACATTATCCACCATTAGGAGGCTCAGTTCATCCCTATGTGCCCAGTGTGGCAATGGTGCTTGGGTTGCACAGTCTCTACAGTATTTCCTATTGCATGTGGAACATGGACTGTTATGGGATGTCCCAGGATAAAGAGGCAGCTTTCTCCAATATTGTTGCTGCTGCTGCCAGTGATTTATTGCAGGCTGGTCTTCCCAATGCAACTGAATCAAGCTGAATGGAATAATATGCAACTGGTTTGTGGTGCAGCCACAATTTCTGCATTATCACTCCACTAACTTTACTTCACGTACATACAGACTGAAGAAGTTTGTATAATCTGGGAGCCCAAGAGAAGGAGCAGACACCATTTTATTGCTTTAAAAGCTTGTTCCCTCTCTGGGCCCTATCTTTTCATTATTGGTTGCCTCTGTCAGAGGCTTAAGTCAATTCCCCCAATCCAGGAAACCACAGCCGATGAAATATCGCAATTCTGAAAAATCCTCATATCTGCTTTTTTGTAACCAGACATGGGAGCTTAATTATGGCCTCTATTCTTCCTGGGTCTATCATTCACTATCCCTTCCTCAAAATAAATTCTAAACATTTAAACTTTGATGCAACTGAAGTCTGGCCAGAGCTGCACTGTGTCCCCATTTTTTGCCAGAGCAATACACAGATGTATAGAGTTTATTTTACAAGCATTCTTATCACTATTTGTTAATAACAAATCATGTATGTATTACCCAAGAACCAATTCACTCAATTTTATGTCATTATTGCAGTGCAGTAAATGTCAAAATTCTCTGCAGATTCAACGGACCTAATCCTCTACCTCCTGGAGACCACAGCAAGAGGAGATATTAAAGCATTTTCTTATCCACTTTTTTTTTCTTTTCAATAACAAAAGGTAGTTTTTGTTTTCCTTTTCACTGAAGGGGTAATATAAAGCATTACGCAACAATTTCCTGCTTGGGCAGTACTCTTTGCATAGCTTCCTCCTTGAAGAAAATGAAAGTGTTCCCCAAGTTAAAATAACTAACATTGTTTTGAAAAGCAAAAAGGTTTTCTGCTGCTCTGACTGTGCCACTAAACTGGGTCACAGGTGATGCACTCCACTGACGAACAGAACTAATCAAATCTTCTCGAGAGCAACTACAACAGTCCTCCTCATTCTGGAGGAAGTCTTCAAATATTATCTGTATGTTTACCACCCTCTTACCTACATAACTGTACATTTATAAAAACATGCTTTCAGAAATTTTTTCGAAAGTATATATAAACGTTATTATAAGCAAGTACTAGTCCACAGAAAATCTCATACAAATAATAAAGCAGTGTTTCAGCTGATGTGCAACATCTGGAGAATCTGCTCGTGGCATGGTGCCCACTGCAGCTGGAACAAGCCAAGCAAAAAGCCCAGTGCGCATTCAGAGTCACTGCCCACCTCTGCTCTGTGCCCCAGCCTCAGAGCCAGTCCTTATGCCCAAGTTAAGGGTCAAGCCCATGAAATGCTCTCACTGACACTGTTCCAACATGCCACGCCAACAATCCACATGAGCTGGGAATTCATCATCCAGACACTGCTGCAGGAAAACGAATTTGTGCTGGTCAAAGGCTCCCCGTGATGGCCATCATTCTGCTGAGCTGCCATTCCAGGTTATACCTTGCCAAGCCTCTTGGCACAGCACTATACTCTCAGTGGATAACTCTGCTGTACTGGACATATTCTCCCAATTTTGCACAACCTCAGCCTTCCCTTTTCCATGCTGGATTTATTTCCCACTGTTTGAAACACTAAGAGGGATTTTAAACCCCATTTTACATGCTAAAAGGGGCCTTTTATCATGTAAAATCCCCCCTTCCAGTGTGTGCTTTAGAAGGACCTTTTCCAAATCCCCTCCTCTGTGTGCTTGAACCCTCCTGTGCTTTATGAGGGACTCCAACCTGCTGTGCCTGAGGAAGGACTCCAACCCTCTGTGCCTTAGCAGGGACTCCAACCCATTCTATGTGTGCCGTTCCCTGACCAGGCTGTGCACATGTAAGAAAGCTGCACCAGAGAAGGGACCTGAACCTTCCCTAATACTGAGTGACTCAAACTCACTGCAGTAATTTCACCAAACCGGAAAAGAATGCTGCACCAGCAGAGAAACTCAAATCTACTCTGACAATTTATACTGAATCTGCTCAGACAATTTTAACGCTCACCCTTTGTCTCTCCCCTGCTCCAAAGATCCAAGTGAACTCAAATGGTGCCAGCAATTGGTCACTCAGATGTTTGAAGAAGAGAGACTCCAAAGGTAGTGGCCTAGGGTCCCATCTAGGTCACTAAACTATTTGGGAATCTCTCTTGTCTGACCATTCAGGACCACTCTGGCAGTCACACTCTCACCACCCAAGACTTTCACTGCTGGGACCAAAGCCCCTTTGCAGTGGGCAGCTCCAGTGAACCCCCAGGTGCCCAGCTTGGCTCCCACCACACACCACACTCACCATCAGATGAGTTTCCCTCAGCAGCTCAAACCCAGGTTTCCCATAGCAGAGTCCCAAACATCTGGTTCCTCAAGTAGTGTAATCATGGTGCAGACACACCATAACAGCTTGAGCTGGTGTCCACGGGGTCAGCAAAGGAATCCCTGGGCTTTTGCACCCTTACAGTCTGTGTGCCTGTTTCTCTCGTGCTCTTTGTGCCCCTTACACCTGCGTCTTGGTCCAATGGTGATATCTGGTATTCTGCTTGTTTATTTGGGTTCTACAGAGTCTCTGGGTGAGGTGGCCACTCAGTGCCTCAGATGACAGTGCCCTTTTTCAGGCAACAGGTCACTGCTAGTTCATGGCTCCTGCCCTGGGGCTCCAAGACACTTCGTGCCATCCAGGGCACAACCTGCAGCTCGCACTGCAGCTGCACACCCAGCTACCTGCACCAGGTGTGTTCCTCAACAGCCTTATTGCTGCATTTTCAAGGCTAGTGTTACAGTGAACGCTACACATCTCTAAAGCAGCTGATGTCAGGGAAATAAAAACCAGAGGTACAGTTCCTAAGGCTCACAGAAAGAGAAGGAAAACAGGATGAAAACACATATACACACAGTAGAGGAGGTGGTATATTTTTTTCTGCTGAGATCCTGGGCTGTTCAGTGCTTGGCTTACCAACCACTCATGAGTGGCAGCTCAGTCTCTGGACAAGACTGTTTCCCTGGGCATTTGCACTGATTTCTCCAAGTGGCAGCAGCCAGGAACCTTGGGTTTTCCTGTAGCTCCCATGTCACCTAATGTTAGAACACATCCACCTTTCCCAGCACTGGCCCTCTGTGCATCCTTGTCAGCACTACCACCCTTATTGGATGCACAGATGTGGACTAAGCCTTCAACAGTGTCAGTTTAGCTGCTCTTCAAAATTTTTCCTGACTTTGACAGCTCAGGTTTCCCTTCAAGGTGATATTAAACGCTGAGACTGGGCTTCTGGAGAGATGCCAGAATTTCCAAGGGTCTCACAAGGTACGGGACGCTCCCGTACCCCTGCCAACCGCTGGAGCAGCATCTATTCCCGACACGTTCCCGCTAGAGGGCAGAAGGCAGCCGGCCAGGACCACAAACCCGGGACACCGGGACGCCCTGCAGACTGGCTGGTCTCATGGAGCAGCATGGAAAAGCAGATTTACTCCCTCTGATCAGAGGGGTGTCCATCCACAGAGCTCACCTCTGATAGCGGCCAAAGCAGGTGTCAAGGGAAGAGAACACTGGGTGTGCCAGCAATGAGATGCCACCCGAAATGTGCCACAGCTTTCTGAAGGCAAGATCCTTCCCGAGCACCAAGTGGTGTGTTTGCATGAAACACCACTGATGCACACAGAAGGGAGGAGAGACCTACTCCACTTTCGGAAGCCAAGTCCCTGTTGCCAGCAAACAGGAGCAATGAACTGGGACAGCAGCAGGTTCATCAGGCTCTGCAGATCAGGCATCAGGAGAGGTAGGTGGGCCACTTACAGATAGATTGGGATGAAAGCCGACATCAGCCTGCTTTGAGAGCTTCCCCACGGGAAAGAGAAACAGAGGACTCAGGGCTTGCTAGCACACTCCTGCCACTCTGCACTCCAGCCACTGCAACTGCTGCAGCCTGGAAGGACAAGTAAAGGAAGCTGCGCCGAAGAGGTGTAACACAGCAGGATGCAAAGAACAAAACCCATGACAGCACCCTCCTGGGGTCACCAAGGAAAGAGCTAGGGCCAGAACCACCAAATACCTGCTGTGTCTCAGGTCCCTCAGCCAAGCTACACAAGGTGGCGAGCAGCACAACAGTCCTGGTGCCGACCAGCATTCCTCTCCTTGCCATAAGAGAGGCATTTTGTCTGCATCCTGGCTGACAGGAGCTTGCTACCAGTAGCACGTCTGCCCTGCTGCTGGATCCAGAGCAGGGCTCTGTTACTGCAAATTGCAGTAGGTTTGACTTATCCCAATTCCCAAGTGACATTCACAAAGGAAATCCTAAAGCACGAAGGACAGAAGACAAAACTATCCCAGGTTATTATGTCCCTTCATTTCCTGTGAAGCATTTCACAGCTTATGGCTCTGCCTGCCTCAAGAAATCCAGCCTATTTTCCCACATGACTATTCCTCCCCTCTATCATCCCATCACCTTCCAAGTGCCTCTAGACAGACCAAACCCAAGGCCAATGCTAAGACATCCCAGAGGACCAGATGACACTCTCCTTCCTTTTATCTCTGAGGGTTTTAACAGCAAAGGAAGGGGTTTCTTGTCCTCACAGCAGCAATCTGGCTGCACTACAGGGGAGGAGGACAGGCAAAGTCATGCTGGGGAGAGCAAAGAATAACAGTATCGGTAGGATATACATTACCAAGAGCAAGGTATCATCAAGCAATTCATCCTCAGTCAGGAGGCAAATGGGACGAAAACAGTGTCCTGCAAGTAGATAGATCTACCTTTCCTTGTCTTGGTGGCTGGCTGCTTGCAGCTGCCTAGAGTTTTCCTCACAGCCTTGTGTCCTGGTTAGCATTTCCCCCCTGGAACGGCCATTCAAGATAGACTGCAGTCACTGAAAAGAGGCCAGTGCAGTACATTAAATGGGACCTCAGCACCACTGTACTGAATTGGAGCACCTCATTTTTTTCATTTTCCTATCCCCATGGAAGGGAAAACCCACACCATCAGCCCCTGCTGTTCTCATCTGACTGGGCAGGCCATTCTTAACTGCACCAAACATCACCATCTCACTGTGTATGCACTTTTATCGGGCATGCCCTGCTCCAATCAGCCCCTGGAAGAGTGCCTAACTCTTTATTCTCTGGGCAGATGACCCCTGGTTTGGTCAGCACCCAGCTGCTCTATTAAACACTGAAGCAGCTTTCCCACCAGCCGCAGGGACCACACACAGCTCTGCCCAGGGGCTCTGACTGCCACCCAGAGGCCTCCCAGGAACCATCTTCTCTTCCATCACAAGCTCGTAGCACTCCTCTGTGCTCAGAGACGCATTTCATAGTACTGCAATACCACTGAGACAGCACACAGCCGCTCTCAAAAGAGCCACAGGAACAGGGCGGGTCACATCCCAAAGAGACACAACAACCAGGACAAGGCATGGGAGGCATTCCAGGCTGGGTCAGGTGCACCAATGAGATAAGGCGGCTCAGAGAAAGGACAAGGACATCAACACTATGCGTGTCTCAGCCAGCAGCAGCAGCTACTAGTGATCACCAGTAATAGCCATCAGAGCTGCTTGCTACCAGTGTGAAAGCAGCCAGGTGTAAGGGAGGAAAGTGCAGACAGGTACTGGATTCACTGATTTTGTCTGGAAGACCTAAGATTCATTCAGCATTACAGAAGAGATTTGTTGGATTTATCTAAGAGAATACAAAAATATTTCTAAATACCTAACAAGATGTACAAAATCCTCTTCCTTTGGGTTTTCAAAACTGGTATGACATGTGTAGCCAAACTGCAGCCAAAACTGTTCCTGGACCAGCCACTGTTTCCTTCACAGGAAGGTTATAACAGGTTATGCTTTAGAAACATGCTTGTTAAAGGAGATCAGCCAACATGCATCACTGAGTGTACACCAGGCCCACACCCAGGGAGTCACACGAGGAGTGGCAGATGGACCAGCAGCAGTGCTGTGCTCAGGCTGCAGAGCACTTCTCTTTCCAAAATGCTACATCTACTACAGGCTTTCAGCTGCTCTTGTGCTGCCAAAATGTTACAATACTAGCAGTGCACACCGAAGATTTGAACTACTCATAACACTGCATTTCCAATGAAAGAATGGCTACTCAGGAGAGTAGCTAACATTGAGATCCCTTGGCTTGTTTGCTGCCCATGGCATAGTGAGGCTGTTCCAAGCAGGAGGGCAACGATGCAGAGGTCATGACATCCCAAACCAGGACAGAGCAAGCCTGGTTGTAACAGAAAAACAGCTCTCATACAAATGTTTGGCCAAGGCCATACAGGAGTATTGCCTTTGCTCCAGTATCCCCACAAAGCATGCACAGCAGTGACACTCTCAAACCAGCAAAGATCTTTGGGATTCCCTCTCATTCGGCCTGCAGCCATCAGCTCCAGAATACAAGTGCTCTCCTTCTCGAGCCTGCTGAACCACCCTCTGATGTTTGGATGTGCCTCCTCACATGGAAAAGTGTGTGTCAGCATCTCTGCAAGCAAATCATTTCTAAACAAGACAAACGGTCCTTTCTCAGACTAATTCAAACACAATAGCGGAAGCAAATCTAAGATAAGCCTATATTATGAAATGCTCCATTCCTGTTCCCAGGCGGATTTCTTTAAGCACAACTCTCCTTTACAGGTTCCATAGCTATAGACAGCTACACAGTTTCAGACTCAGTCATACAGGCAGCCTCAAAAAGAAGTGGACCACTCTGGCTGGCCTATTACCTGCTTGTGTTGGGGGCTTGTGTCTAGGAAAAGCGTGGGACACTGTAGGCAGCAGAGAGATGGCCAACATCAATATACAGCTTAAATCCTAAATGCCACCTCCTGACTTGAGGACCACTTCCTCCTGATCCTCCCTGCTGCGGACTGAGAGCGCCCACATGTTTTGCCAGCCTGGAGAGCAGATCACACACAAGATAGACATCCTTCCTACCCTGATCTCAGGGGACATTCCTGCTAATGTGGTTAGTCCAACTGCAGGAGGAAAGAGCAGCTGCTACTGTCATGCCAAACCTACCCAGCACCTCAAACTCCCTAACAGGATGAGCACTGCCTGTCAGCATTGGCAGGGCTATTCCTGCCTCCCCTTCCTAGCAAGTCTCCCCTCTCCAGACAGAATTCAATACAGAGCTCTGCCCACCAGAGTTGTTTCTCAACAGGTTTATAAACCTCTCTGTTGCATAGGTCTCTTAAGCCACTGATCTAGACCACAGTGCAGTGGGGCCACTGTGCAGGCCACACACACCAAACCCTTGTCTGAAAAGTAGGGAAGCTATGAAAGGGCAGTTGTTAAAATCACGGAAGAGCAATAAGTCTGTGTATTCAGTGACACAAACAAGATCAGAGGATGGAGTGAAAAACCTGAGATCTGTCTAGAAAGACACTATTGGTTACTCCAGCCTGTCACTAACACAGACATGCCAGACCTATCCCACATCTCACAGCAAGGAGCTGCAGCTTACCTGGTGCTACAGAGCAGCTTTCCTTTTAGCATAGAGGTACCTGCAAACACTCCAGTGTGCACTGCTTCTCCTCACTGGTCAGCTTCAAAAATAGCCCCTCTGGGCAGAGACATCCATCTTGAAACACTACTGCAACACAAAGTTTCTGGGCTGTTTCTACCTAACTATGCATGCTTTTCTGAGGCAGAGATGCCACACAACCCATGCAGCTGGCATGGAAGTGAGAAGGCAGTACACATTGCTACTGCTCCCACTAAATTCCCTAGCTCAGGAATACCATGGCATTTACCAGAAAATCCCAGCAATATAAAGTGCTTTTTGTCCAGGTCCACTGACCCTGTAACATCAGGCTCTCTGGGAGCCGGCATTAAAAAGCATGAACCAGCTACGCTGCAAAAATAAATGTGTCCAGGGAGCAGTCTGGGCTCCAGTGGACCACAGCAGAGGCAGCTTCCCCTCAGGGCCCCCAGCAGGCAAAGCAGGCAGGCTGCTGCTGTCCACAGCCACTGCTGCTCACTGGCACCACAAGATTTCCCAGCAGGCTGCCAGGTTGTCCAGCAGACTGTCCTTACTCTCCAAGTCCTGCGGCTTGGGCTCAGCAGTGTCAGACAGTTATTCCCGGGCTGGCAGGGCCCCTTGGGGGCCCCAGCGAGCAGCACACACACTGAACAGATGACACTCCTTGCACCTGCAACTGCTCGCTTCCAGATGCTGTCCCAGTGGAACAAGACATTCTTTCCAAGGATCACTGTGCCCATTCACCTTCTCAGCAAGCTGGAAGCAGAGCCAGAAGCTATCACAGCACACATTTCACCTAGCAAAAGGGTCCATAAATAACCTGGTGTGCCTCCTCACCACATCCTGTATTACAGCCACACCGGGCACAGGCAACCATCCAAAGACACCCTGGCTATAAAACTTTGAATTTGTAACATACTTTAAAAGTTCAACACCCCATCAACCACTTTGTCTCTTTAAAGCACAGTTTTGTAGTGCTCACTGATGCACCAGAATGCCTATTGAAGAACTCAGGAAATGGAGGGACAGGTAATTTATCACACAATCCTTCCCACCAATCCACAGGGATCTGTGGCTGAAGCAAAGGATTTCCTGCACAATAGGTGCACACAAAATCACTTGGCGCAACAGAGGCACTTCTTTATGCCCAGTACCTGGGCATATGCTGTCCTGTATATGTTCAGATGCAGCATCCTTGTTTTCTCTCCAAGTACTCTGAATTTTATACAGGAGGTCGTTAAGCATTTCTGTAATGTGCTCTCCTCAGCTCTTGCACACAGGCTTTTAGAAAAACATTTGTCAGTGCACATACTACCTTGAGACTGGTACACAGGAAGCTCTGCACCAGCCAACTGAAGCAGAAGAGACAAAAACGTGGCTTTTTTGGTTCACTGATCAAACTGTAAAACAAGCCTATAAAAGCAATAAAAGCTAGTTCCAGCCAAGAATAAAACTGAAAAGTTTTTAAAACAGCCATGAGGGGGCAGCTTTGAATCCGACTCTATCTAACAGTGATTAGTAAGGGCAAGAAGTAAGTCTGCAAGTGACTATGAAATTCCAGCCAAATTTAAGAGGACAAAAGTCAAGGGAAAGCAACATCAGAGAAGGAAACTTAACTAAAGGCCCAGGATCTGGACATACTAAAAGGTAAACCACTCAAAGCAAAAGCTTACTTCAGAAATATCTGACAGTTCCTTAACAGAAATGCTGCTTCCTTAACAGAAATGCTGCTTTCAGCTATAAACAGGCTGCCAGTTCGAAGGAGAGGTGAATGCCCTCCTCAGGATAATCACATATGGAGAAGAGGCAGAGGAAGCTGTTCCCCAGGGAAGGCAGGTACCAAAGCACAGAGTCTTTTGTTAGCACAATTCCTTGGATGCAATCACCCTACTCCTCCCCCACATGAAAGATCAATCAGAGATTGTCAAGAGTGTTCAAAAGGGCCTATTAAGCTTGCACTGGGTGCTCACAAAGAAGAGGCCTGTGCATCCAGGGAATCCCTTGACTGTGCTCCCTATCACATTCAGCTAAGAGAAAACAAGCAGGGAGAAGGAAAACAATGCACAGAGCAGTGAGGAATACTAGGCAAGTGCCTTGCTGTCAACAAATTTATGGAGATGGGAGGTTTCTAGAGGAGAGAACACAGCACTGGTTTGTTACTGCAGGAAGGGCAGACACAAGGCACAGATAGCAAGATGCAGCTCAGTGGGAGATTCCAGGAACAACATGTTTCAAAGGTGGGGTGGGAGATACAATTTCATTGTCCCAAATCATGACTTGGGTTTACCTGGCGGGATAGAAACAGCCTGCTCTCAAAGCAAAGCAAAATTGTACCAAAAGCTGACCTTCAACTATACCCACAGTGCCAACAGCATCCTGAGGAATAAGAGACAGGACACCAATTACTGTCTCCCAGACCCTCCTCAGTCTGACAGCGAGCAAACAAATCAACATGCAAGTAACTATTCCAGGAGAGGACAACATCTATGGAAGAAAGTGACTTCATGGAAGCTACCAGTTGCTCCCAGCACTGTAAGGCAGCCTCCCCATTCCAGCAGACACACTGGTCTGATACTTCCCACTCAGAATCTGCCACCAAGCTTCTGAGCACACAAGTGCTGGCCCCGAGAGCTGGCCTTTAGTGTCTCTTGCACTCTGCTCCAGCTCCAGCACGGGCTGCCATGCTGCAGGAAGGAGGTGGACAGCAACATTCACATGGCCCTGACAGGCTTGTTTACAGTTGCAGGAGGGCACCACCACAGCTCAATTAGGGTAGTGCGATCAGTAGGATTTCAGGATGTGTCAGGCAGAAAGGGAGAACAGACTGCTGACACAAGTCACCCACATGCATGATATTTGTTCATACAAGCCAATTACAGGAAGAGTTGAGAAAGTTATTACCATTATTTCTACATTTGCCTGCTTAATCTTGTTGTCCTAGTTACCACAGCCCTGGTGACTAAGGCAACCAGTCTTGGCAAGTAAGGCGCAGAACACAATGAGATGTAATACAAATATTTAAGATGAGTCTTAACGAGCAAAAGCAGAAACAAGAAAAAGCAATTCTGTGCCCCCAGCATCACTCCCAGTCTCCCTTCATCTACTACATTTCTCATCACCTCCAAAGGAGTTTGAGAATGGATACTCAGGTGTGTTTGTGGCATACCCAAGAGACCCAAGGTGGGCTGCAAACCCAGTTCAAATGCGCCAGAGCTCCCCTACACACTCCCTCTTCACAGTGAGTTAACTGTACAGACACTACCATGTACAGTCCCGTGCCCAGACTGACGATCAGAACTTGTGTTACCATTCAATAAACAGCTCTTCTCTATCCATGTATGGTCTCTGCAGCATCCAGGCTCCAGGTTCATAAGGTCCTGGAGTATTTCACACAGGCATTTCAAGGCATCTCCATCTAGGAACTGAGTAACATGACACTCCTGTGGTTTCTGAGATCACTATCAGCTCTGCAACAATCCCACTCCTGAGCACATATTTGCTTCTCTGTTATTTTTATCACAGACATACAATACCCAGAACATCTCAGGCTCAAGGCTCTGTAAAGTTAAGTCAAAAGTTACTTAAAGTGAACCACATGACTTGGACAATATAAAGACACTTCTGCTGTCCACAGTCCAGAACCTCCAACTCTAAACTCTTATGATCATGATCCAAGTGCATATAAAGCCCAAAATATAAGCAACTCTTGCTGTCATAGAACTCCAAGTAGCATTTCACTAAGCTTATCTTTTTCTCCTCACTTGCTACTAAACTTCACATAAATAGGAGAAAAATACATGCTTCATATTTTAATCAAGGTATCAGTTATGCAGGACCTGTTGGGACTGAAAAATAAAAACCAGAACAGCTTTTGATGAACACTGCATGTTTAGCTTGCCCTGAACACTAAGTACATAGTAGTGCTGGGCACCTCACAAGAAACATGAAAACAAGACCATTATGCTGGGATGGGTTATCAGATCCTGAGGAGAAGATGAGAAAATTTAAATCAAGATATGCATATAATAACCCATGATGCATGATAATAATAAGGACGTGTTTAAATATGATTTAAAAGAAAAAAAAGAAGATAATGTTATCCCTCTCCAACCCTTAATTTTCCTATATTAGAGCTGTGTATAGCATTTAATTAATTAGGCTGCTTACCTGTTAAGAGCTAGACACATAAAACAGGAAGTTTCTTTTTTCCCCTTTCACATTTTCACACCCAAAGAGACATCCAACCAGGACCTTGTAGGCATCCTCGTGAGAAGGTGTGGAGCTTCAAGAAGAAAATTTGTGAGTATGTGGAGCCAACAGTGCTGCACATTGAGCTCACAGGAGTGAAAGGGACGGTTCTGCACAGGCTGCATGTTCCAGGGAGTGGGATGGACTTCCAGCTAGGAAGCATCAGGCCCTAAGCCACCTCAAAAGCTTGAAAAATTCTGCCTTCCAAGGGCTTTGCTCAAGGCCTTGTATGAACTACGTTGCACTCAAACAAACTTCAGAGGAATGACCTCCCTTGAAGCAAGTGCTGTTTTAATAGCCATGTTTCTGCTTAAGTTATCAATATTTTTTCACCTAAATGAAAACAGCATAGGGTTTTCCAGTCAGTCTGACCTAATGCAATGGGGCCAGGACACAACAACTTTAACTACTTTTAAACTACAACTATAGCAGGAATAAGCAAGCAAAGACAACAGGGAGGCTGCAGAGAGGCAGAGGCTCTCCTTCATGTGCCCAGCTGGAGGGAAGGTAGGCAGGCATCATGCTGCAGCCATGGTGCTCTCTGCCCCACCTCTTCAGAGGCTGCTTTGCTTGTCCAGCAGGCAAAATGCCCCAAGGCCCAGCCTCCACTCTCCCTTCTCCAAAGTGAGATAAATAACGAAGCTAATTTGGAAACCAGAAACCAGGCAGGGGCTTGAGGAAACCTATGCAGGTTGCCACAGCAACTCCACAAATCCATGTCACCGGAGACCACCATACTCAGAAAACTCTGACAGCAAAGACCTTTCAGCACCTGGATGACAGCCAGTTACCCCGTTTTCTGGCAACAGCATTGCAAGCCTAAGTAAGATCAGCCCAGCTCAATCTTATGAATGGAAGATCTCCAAGGGACACCAGAACAGCTGGCACGTCCGGTGCAGGCTCAGCATCCAGCAAAGCCAAGCTGTGACGGTACTGTAAGGCAGATAATTGAACTGCCATTGTGATTGATCCCCCAAGTTTTTCCATTTGAAGGAACAACATTTTGGAGATCTGGACACGTGAGTTTCAGAGCAGCACAGATTGTTCTCTGTTAAAAAGCAGCCTGAGTTGCTTCAGCACAATAGGCAACAAAAACATAAAAGTAGACTTACTGGAGTGAGTAATCCTCAGAACTACTTTATAAAGGCTGACAATAATTCAGAGCAGCCTTCCAGCATTTTCCAAAATCACAGAAATAAAATTGGGTATTTTCCCTTTCTTCTTGTTTATATCCTCTCTCAAAACCTGAACTCAAGTACCTGATATTAAACAACTGGCTTAAGCCTCCAACAGACAATACTGCCATCCCTCCGGCTCACAGCATTAGCAAGGGTTAGTAGGCTTAATGCAATTGCTCTTGTCAGCCCCTCTTACTGCTTGTAACCACCACGGAGAAAGATCAAATTATTCCAATAATTATAGAGATAACCTGAAGCAGGAGATTAATCTACCACTCGCATTTCCGTCAGTGTGGTTTTTGCCTCCCTCTGGAATACCCTGATTTGACAGCAAGTCCAGCCTCAATTTTGGTTATGCTGTGGGATGCCAAAACTCTGCAGCTGAACACAGGTGAAACATAATAAACCCCAAACATGCACGTTGCATTGACAGAGAAAACATAAGATCTATGGCTTAACTCTTCCTGCAAGAAAAGAGATTTAACCCAGCAATGTGAACAGCTATGAAATATGAAGGAAAATTCCAGAAGATACAGGTGACTCTTCAGACAGCGATCAGGCACATGACTATGAAAAGCTCCTGCATCAGTAACAGCCACCTCTGCTTCCAGGTTTGGTGGCTACATAAAGCACAGGGTACCTGTCCCTGGGTCTCCATGAACAGGCTCTGTGTGCACACCCTGTGTATGAACCAGCCCCCCACCTCCCCAGATTAATGCTGCTTACTCCTCAGAAGGCAGGCTGAGCCAGTCTCCCACACACTTGTATTATCTGCTCAAAGAAGAGCTGCTCACAGACACTGAAGCACCGGGTTTCAGACTCAAGGTCGGTTACCCCCCTGTAAAAAGAAAAGCTTAAAGGGAAGAGTTCAATCATAGAACAAAGACTGCAGGGGTATTTGTTAGCTGTTTCTGGCACTTGTTTCTTCAGTTTGCACTGCTTTTGATAAAGCTGGTATCTGAGCACTGCTGATAATCTGTCCGGCAGAGCCCCCTGACTGAGAGCTGCACTCCTGATGAAATTGTCTCTAGCATAAGATTTCAAAGCCCTGTGAATATCCCTGCCACTCACTTGCTGAATGATGTTTACTTGGAGCCTCAGATCCACCATGGCAATTCTGGCTTAAAACACCTCTGCGCACAGGAAATTCTGTAACAGCTTCAAACACAACGAGAAAGGATGATTTCTTACACATGCAAACACTGCAGCAATGTCCTTGGGAATCCCTATGCTTCAGTGCAACTTCACTGTGCCTTGGTGCTTTTGGAAGATCCTTTCTTTTAGTTAAAGACATATTTCCATCTCTGCAGAGAATCTTTTTTAAGGAGCCACCTGGAAAATGTGCCAGGAAAGAGAACACCTGATAACATCCCCACTAGAACTGGCACTCAGTGAGAAATACCTTATTCTACTCAGTTACCCGTGTAAATCACTGTTAATTGAAACCAGCACAAAACAAAATGTAAAGAGGGCTACCTACTCACATTAATCAAAGGAAAAAAAAATTGTGAAGAAATAAAGAGGAGTGTTTAATCTGTTCACACTAAGTCAGAATGACCTTTTCCTTATACCACTGCCTTCCTCCCAGGGACAAAACAGCATGGCTCCATTTTATGGACCTTATGCTACAGGCTGTACCCATCAGGGAGCACACAAAGGGCACATGGAGCAGACAGATATCTGGGGTGACCTTACTGCCCATAACCAGGCTCCCCCAGGGGTCCCACAGGAGCCTGGACAGTTCCCTGCCAGGCTCATTTTCAGGCCCTTGTCAGAGATGCTCACAAAAGTCAAGGAACACCCCAGTTCTTTGGAAACACTGACAATCCCCCTCAGAGAGTGCAAGCAAAGAAGGTGGAGAACCAATCCAAGCAGAGAAGGTGGAGAACCAATCCCCAGCACCAGAAGCCAATGCTGTATCCTTCGCTCCCTGTGATTCCCAGCACCACTGTGTGCTTGAGCACATGACACATTGACTCAACCTGTTAATCCAGCAAAGAATGAGCCTAGAAAACAATGAGTTGTTTCCTTCCAGGCCAGCACTGAGCTAGCTTGCCACATAATCAGGCATGTGCTGGAACTAGTGCCAGTCCAAAGCTGTGAGGCTGGCCTGCCAATTTGTGTCATCCCATGCGTCCCTGCCGAGTGTAAGCAGAGAGGATCTGGAACTGGGCCTGAGAAAGGAATAAAGCTCTCCCACCTTCTTTCGAAACAAACCAATCAATGCATGAATCACCCACAGGAAGCACTTGTAATGCCTACCATACGTATCACCCAGCACCCCAGCAGAAAAGCAAGCAACTCACGGAGGCTTTCAGTTAAGATAAGACGACAGCAATTAGCCACTCTGGGGTGCCCATCACCTTTCTCTCCCTCAGCACACCATAGTTCTTATGCAGCTTCCTGAAGACACTATTGTTGGCTTTGACTTTTATTTTACCTATTTTGTCCTGTGTTGAATCCTGCAACCTGCTGCACAGATTTCTACTGACAACGTTGGCTGTGCTGTGGTGAGAGCTCACACAACAGCTTTGGGTCATGCATCCCAGCTACCTGCACAGCAGCCCGTGAAAGGTGCCATACAAATTATGCTCTTTGGGAAAAAAACCCCACAAGTTGATACTTGAAAAGATACTTATGAGAAAACCATTCAGTGTCAGGATCTAATAAGTAAGCCTCTAAACCTCTGCATGTAAGACTTCCCATTGTGTTTTTTTCCATATATTTTAAGATTAGGAGGGCCATATGTCTTTTATGCCTGACCTCCTGTACAGCATACACAAACAACATATTTGCTCAGGCAAAGAGGAAGTGGCAACACACCAAAAACCCACAGAGAAATGGTCCATCTTACATCAGTGAGCAACAAAACTTGGGCTGGTGTCAAGCCATCTCTGAAATTTACCCCCCTTTTCGTGATGTATGTCCACAGAATAAAAAAGGCAACACAGCTGAAAAAGTGCCTCAGATATTAGATGATATTTGAACTGTAAATATCTTAACACACTCCCCTAACACCTGAAGCATGTGAACCAACAATCTTACAAAGGGACATCAGAGCATCTGCAGGATTTGCTCCACACCACGCCACGCCAAAATTTCAGGCCAGCTCCAGAAGGGGTGCAAATAGCTTTTCTCTTCTCCATATGCCCAGGGAAGAAGCAACTGAGAGGAAGTGGCTTGAGAAAACTTGGTTTTTTTCTTTTCTAAGAAATAAAATTTATAATTACCTAGCCATCCAGAAGCAAACAATGGGAGATAATAACTCTAGTAGATACTTCACAGATAGTCTGCATGCTCCTTCCCATCTCTTCTGGAAAAAAGGAGGGAGGACAGGCACACTGGAAGATATCTCCTGGCAGGGAGGAGTAAAGATGAGGGATGTTCACCCCCAGCCTGGATGTTCATCCCCTTTCCCACTGCCTGGAAAGTTGGCATTTCTGCCCACCCACCCATTGGCTGACAACTGCCTTAGAAAATACTGGAAAGCTGGTAGATTGTCTCCTCTCTACCAAAACCATACTAAACCAGATCCACAGAAGAGAAGATGGAAGTCAGCTACCAAGGCTGAAGAAATCAAAACCATAGCATCCTTCCAGCAGCCGTGTTTGGATTTTCATCACACCCTGACAGCTGCTACCTCCAGAGAGTCCCAAAAAGGCAATACTCTTCTACAAAGGGGCAGCTTCTCAGCATCCAGCCACACCACTCCATTCTCCTTTGGACTGGTGAGAAAACTTACTCAGAAGAGAGAAAACAACTACTACCAACTTATCCCCTGCTAGGGATGCCAGCTGCTGGGAGATAGCTGTGGAT
Organism: Ifrita kowaldi; assembly: GCA_013398055.1. Lineage (NCBI taxonomy): Eukaryota > Metazoa > Chordata > Aves > Passeriformes > Cinclosomatidae > Ifrita > Ifrita kowaldi. The sequence continues at coordinate 44,756 of VZRS01000215.1, forward strand.
TTGCACTCAAATTCATACTAACCAGTACCTCCAAATGCCATTTCCAGGCAGGCTTTCCATCTGAACTCCCAGGGCACAGCAGAGTATTTCACACAACACAGCCACACCACCTCATGCTTGCAGTAGTTCTCATGTGTTACTAAACTACTCACACTGCAGATGATTGAGCAAGGCAGTAAGAGGCTGGAAGTCTGCCAACAGCCATTGAGAAACAGCCTGAAACGCATCCGAAAGGATGGGGGGGGTGGGGGGGAGAACTCAACCATCCACCTCACAGTTCAGCTTTCTCAGTTCTGTTACACTCTGGAGCTGTGGCCTCGGGAATTGCCCGGAGTTACGAGCAGGATTTTACATTCAGTTTTATCACTGGCTGTAGCCCAGTAATTCACAGCTTACAGACAGATCTGATTCTAAGGCTTTCTCTATGCTTTAGGAACATCTCATCCATTTCATTGAGTAGCTGCAGCCACGAAGAAACACACAGCTTGTCCTGACAGAAAATTCCTTATTTTATTTGACATCTTCCTTCAGTGTAAAATCTGCATACATCTTCAAAATTAGATCTTTATTCTTAAGGAGAAGAAAGCTGCTAGCCTTGCTATTTAGAGGATGACAATCCTTCAAAGCACAACCTCTGCAGGCAAAGTAAGAAGAAAACGAAGCCTGCCTTTAATAACCACAAAGCTTTACAGGAAACCTCCTACTATCACTGCAACAGAAAGCACATGCCAAATGCTGCAAGGGCAGGGAAGAAAGATGGGAAAGGAAGAAATACCACTTTGGGTCCTAGGGAACTCTAAACACTTTTGTTCTCAGGGGTGTCCACGTCCAAGAGCAGGATTTTTTCCTAGTTCCTAATATCCCAAGGCCTTACATTAAAGAAGAAAAAATAAATCATATTTAGGGCCTATTTGTCGTATACCTGCATACACAACTGCAAGAGAGCTTATCAGATTCACTTCTCAAGGCAAAGCTGGTGTAAATCAGACGAAAGGAAGCATTCATCTTAGCTGAATTTGCTCTAAGTTTATCTTCCATTGGGGCAATTTAATGACAGTGAAAGAGTGTGGTGAAACTCAGCACAAAACCCAAATCATTGTGTTTCAGTCTGTACCTCTTAAGACAACGTGTCAAAACCAAAGTTGGGGATCTGAGACTGGCAATGGCTGCCCTTTGGCAGCTTCAACAGCAACACAGTACAAGACTGAGAAGCTTTTTTTAATCAGTTGTACGCAACCTTTTACGAATTCCCAAGCCTGAAAAATCTCTCTGCTATCTTGTTTCACTGGCCTGGTCATTTTACTACCAGGCGGTTGCCACCCCAAACCATCTGTCATTAGCAGACCTAGTCCATGAGCAGTTTGTTCAGGAGCTGCTTCTCCTCCCAAACACTGCAGGCTGACCATGCACAAAACCAGCGTCACCAAGCATAAAACAGACTCCTTCCCTCAACACCCCTTTTATCTAATGCTAAACATTAAGGCTTAATCCTTACAAATATTTCTATCATAGCTGAAATACGGGAAACCTCAAGGTAATACAAAACCTGAAAATGTAAAGGGAAGAAAATGAGCAAGTGCAAAACATGGCTGGCTTTCAGTCAGCCTCTCCTGTCCTTTATATAATCTACATGTTGTAGGATATAGTGAAAAACTTGAGAACTGGGAGAACTAGGGAGATAATAAGGAAATAGCACAGGCTTGAGTTCCTACTGTGTTGATAGTTGTCACACAATTACACAATTAATGACGCAGTTGTGAAATGTCTTCCAGTTCAGTAGCATAGGAGAACGGAAATTCTCCTCCATTTTTGTCCCCTCTCCATGGACCTGAAGCAGAGACATGGACAACACCAGCCTGCAATTTGTTTGCTTGAAGTGGATTTATTGCTTTTTGAAGAGGCTGAGCACCTCTGTCCCAGGAGAAGGGGGGATGATGAGCAAGAGGCAGAGTCCAGTGCAGATAAAATGTCCAGGACAAGCATGTTGGTGGAACCACATATTCTGCAGCCGTACTTTTCTCTCCATCACCACCTCTTCACCAGGTACCATTCAGAAGCAGCAACTGCCACTTGCAACCCCATGAGCATCCTACAGGCTGCTCACGGAGCTGGCACTCCAACAACAGTCCAGAGGTACAGGGAGAAGCAGGAAGGACTAACAGTCACACCACCACAGCTCAAATTCAAAAGCCTTTTGCAGTGCACGCATTACCAAAGTGTCTTTTGCAAGGGTGATAACTTGTCACTGAGGTCCTGTTTTTGTCTTTCACGTGGGCAGTGGGGAGGGTGTGCGCATGCCCAGGTATTCCAGTGACATGCCCAAAGAGCAACAGATGCTCTACAGAACATACACCACTTATTTTGTGGGGAGATTTCCTACTGCAAAATAAGGGAAGAAGAAGTTGTTCAAAAGTCTTCTTTGAGGCAGCCTGAGATTCTCTCTCTCAGCCCCAGAAAGAACCAAGTTATTTCCCCTTCAATGGCTTTATTTCCCGTAGTCAACAAGTAAGAGCCAGGACACCCAAGAGTTACTTCTAAAAATCCTCATGCTGTCACCAAACAATCTCTTTTCTTTCTTTCCTTTTTTATTCTCTTCTCTTTTTTTTTTTCTGTCTTCCTTCCTTCTTTCTAGGAGATTCCTTTTTTTAGCATTTGTTGTTCTACCTGTTGCTTCTGAGAAAGTCTCCCATGTTGCTGTCTGCCCTTAGACAGAGAAACCATACCACATATGAATTCACCCGCACTGTCAACAACTCAGGGATCCTTCTACAGAGCTATCAGCAGCAAATGTTTGTTCTGGATAACAGAAACTGAATTCTGAAACTTCACATGCTTTACTTATACCATAAAGTGTAAAATTAGTGCTGGCAAAACACCACATAACTCTACACTTCCTTTTCATAACCTCCTTTGGAGCGCTGTGATGTCACAAGGAAGATGTTCCACAGACCTGGACAGCTGAGGCTGTGACCACCCTGGGACAGATCTACACTGAACACTTCTAACCTCAATAGAAAGTTTGTCTGGCCTGAAAACACACCTACTCTGAAGGCAGAGACCATGGAGCTTCTCTCACACAAATTTTGCCTGGATTTTAAACCTTGATCTAGTTAATTTTGCTTTCTTCCCAAAGAGAGTTCTGATATCCTCCACATCTCACAGCCAGGTCTCCTTGAAAAGTCATTTACTCTCATAGTATTAGAAAAAAAATTAGGCTGTAATTAAGCAAAGTTATTAATCTTTTCTCACTTGGGACCTGAAACCTATTCATATTCATGTCAACAGGAGTGTTTGCTGCTACAGTCAGGTCTGCACACAAGACAAGTGCCTCATCATTTCTCAAAAGAGAAAAGAATCTTCTGGGAGCCAATACCTGTCCTGCCTTCTGTTCACAGCTGTGTTTAGCTGGGATGTTGACCACTTCTGCTAGCCCACCACCAATCATTTTGCATTTCTGCATCTCACCCAAAGAACACCATTCCCTTGTCACAGGCACAAGCTGCCACAGTCTATAACCTGGCTTCTTCCCTAACCTCACAGCTCTGCCAGCTACCCAGAGGAGAAATAACCATGGCTGCAGTGGCAGAAGTGGTCTTTGGAAAATGCTTTTCAAGATTCCTCTTCTCAAGAGCACAGAACTATCAGCATCTGCTAAAAGCTTCAAACTTCCCCCAAAAGACACTTAGATCTATGAAGGAAGTAATTCCTTACCTAGAAAGACAGACAGGACTCAAATTTTGGGGCCAACTGTTCTCATGCTCCTTGGACAAACTCCAAGTGCTCAGTATGGAGCCTCACCACAGTTTCTTCAGGCCAAGGCAAGGGGAGGTTTGATGATTTTCTTTACAGACACCACATCCCTGCCTGCAAGGGTATGAAACCAAGATTTCTCTGCTCTAAGTGGGATCCAACAGTGTCAGGATTAAAGTATTGCTGTAACCAGATTGCTTCCTGTAGTCACCAACAATAATCAGGTTAAGAGATTTCCTTTCCCTCCTCTTGCCTAGGCCGTGAGTAGGCAGAAGCTACAAGGCAAGTGGGTGGCTGTTAAACCGTTCCTACTCCAATTGTTTAAGAGGGGTGTTTAGGGTTGTTAATTTTGCCTCCAACTCATCGGTTTAAAAGCACATTTACCTATGCAGGGAGCAACTGCACCTTGCTGCAAAAACCATGAATGAAACAGACTCCCTGAAACCAATCTCTCAACCCTGCATCCTTTCACACCACAAACCCACACAGATGCATCACTGGAGAGAACACAGCTGAAACAGCTTAGCCTGAAAATGCACCGTTCTCTCCCACCCCCTTTCCTGCACTTATATCGGCTTTTTCCAGGCTGCCTTCTCCCCTCCTTTCCCCCTCCTGATTCTCAATACCACCCCACTAGAAAAAGACAGCAAACCCTGAGGATGATTGAGTTACCTCCACAGCACACCCAGCCAGCAAATAGGGGATTGGAAGACAGCCAAGTTCTCAGTCACAGGGGACCTAACAGGACCTCCAAGCTCCCTTTAACCACTGATTTCTATGAAATACGGTTCTTTGCAGCAGTTGCCCTTGACAAGACAGTACAAAACTGGGCAAATAGATCAGAAGTTGAGAGAGCGGGACAGACATCGTGTACTTCCTTAAGCAGTTTCCTGTGTGAGCCTACAACTCATTGGCTGTGTTGCTCACAATACCCAGATATTTGGGAAGGAGTGACAAAATATAAAAAGGAAAATTAACTGAGGACAAACCATACCAAACAACTGTTACCCCACCATGTGCACAGGAGACTTGCAGTGACATAACTACATTTCTTGGGCCCTGCTACAGCAAGACTTTATTGCTCTTAGAACGAAGCAATTTAGAGTTAAGATCTGGATTCAGGAAGAGACATAAGATTTAATCTGTCACTGCCACTTTTTAACTGTTGGATGAATCGCTTCACCTCTGCTTCCCCCTCACTCACGTCTATCCAAACCATGGAGTAAAACCCCTACAAAACAAGCAACATTTCATTGTAGCACATCATGTAGCATCTACCACAACAGGACATGAGACTCTGCCATAGCCTCCTGCCACGTCCTGCCACACAAGCTGAATTCCAGATAAGGAGACTGTCAAGAAGCATCTCCTGAGGAAGCATCAGGATCTGCCCAAACAGCTTGTTTGGGCACAGCATGTTACCCAGTCACGCAGCCATCAGCCTCTCTCGTGTTCCACTGCAAGCCATGCAGATATTCACTGCCTCAATGGAGCAAGGTCTTTTCTCGGCACAAAGAGCCCTTAAAACCTCAGCAGAAAGTCCAAATAATTTCCACACACTGTTCCCCAAACCTTAGTCTGGACTCCACCAGTTCCCAGGGGATTCCCATCTGGCAGACTGGACAGCAAGGCAAACTCTGCTAGTGATGTTGCTCACAGGTGGTTTCTCTCCACAGTCACCCTATCCCAGGCAAGGAAAAGGCAACATTGCAGCATGGAAACAGCTGTGAACAAAGTAGGGAGAACAGGAACTTGAGCCATAGCTGTGGCTTCAGAGAGGGAAAGAGCTATTTCAATTAGAAGAAGAGCAAGCAACTTCAAATCCTGGATCTGAATCTAAGCCTCACTGCAGTGTCCAAACCACGAGGTCATCTTTCTGCTTTATTTTCAAACAGTATTTTCAAACTTTTACTTGTTTAACGAAAAGCACATGAGCAAATTCATTGCTGATGCGTAACAGCCTCCCTAGAAACCTTAAAAGAGCTTACTAAACAATCCACAAGGCAGTGGTAAAATGCTGCAGTGAACTTTTAAAATGATTTTTTCTAGGCAATAGAAGGGGTACATTACTTGGGAAACATCCCATCTGTACGTGGTCATTGCTTTATTTAACATCACTGTGTTAAAACTTCCAGCTGTTCACTGGGGGTCTACTCAAAAGCCACCTCAGGACATACAGTAAAAAAGTCTGCAGCAGCACACTCATCTACTCTCATTTTAGCCATGCTGAAATTAGGCATCAGCAATAGTATGGCTAATGTCACAGAGCTTTCTTCACAAATGTAACAGATTTTGAAATTTTCTGTCTCCATATGCAGCAGAATTGCTGTACCAGCTGTCCCCAAATCCAGGGCTGCTTTAACAGAAGATGCTGCAGTGCCAGTTTAGCAGAGATCAGCAGTCAATGGCATGGCAAGGTGCAAATGCACTGCACCTGCTCGAGCCTCCACAGCTGGAGCAGCCTGTCAGGTACCTGTTGCTAAGCAGCTCACTCACTGTCTCCAGGCTAAAATAAAATGTGTTAATGAAGTAACCACCACAAAGCGGTGATTACAAAAACACCACTCGCAGCCTCTTCTGCAGAAAGGAAAGCACAAGTGCTTAAGACACGGTGACAAGTACCTTCGAACCAAGTGAGAAAGTGCTAATAGGGATGCAGAACAAACCACATTCTCACACTCATCACCTGGCAGAGCTTGCTGGGATGCACCTTCAAGTCTGCTATGCCAACGCAGCTAAGCTGGGAAAAGTGGTGAAATGAGGTCAGGGCTAGGTCACTGACACACACCAACTCCTTCCATTATCCAGACTGTCCTGGTAAGGATCTACACACACACTGACAAAAAGCAATCATGTGCCACAGAGCAGCTTCCCTAAAGCACAGTTAACAATTTTCCTATTAATGCTTAATGTAGAGTTCACATTTCCTTACAGCTTGCCACTCCTGAAGTAGCACGGACACAAGACTGTCATCCCATCCACTTCCCCTGCCTTTATCTTGAGCTGGCAAGCACCTTAGATCTGAATCCCTGCAGGCTCAGGAACATTGTACCGTGTTAAGTTACACCTGGGACAACAGTACAGGGCAGGGAGTGAAGTGATACAAGCCCATGAAAGAGGCAGTGTCAAACCAGCATGGGCATCCATTCTTGAGACTCCTTCATAAAATTAAGAAAAAATCACATTCAAAAAAAGATTAACTCTAAAGAGTTGCACAGTTAAGATTCTTCACTCAAAAGAATGATTCTTACCAAAGCTGGCCAATTTGTGTTTAGGTTTTTCATCAACACAAGCTGTTAATAACTAGTGCCTGTACAACGCAGTTCTCTGCTCAGATCCCTGTGGGTGGAGCAGGAGTCTGAAACAAGGCTGACTCGTCCATACTTTCACAAATCAGTATGGCAACAGATAAAATCACCTCCAAATAATATTAACATTTCAGCAAGAAACAGATGAGATGAACACAGTGTAAATGCAGAGCAACGGGAATGTTGTCCTTTTGTCTGACTGGAGGTTAAGGAACATAAGAGGCAGGGGAAAAAAGCTTGAAATGTCAAGGGACTTGACAAACATCAAGGAAAAATTTAATAAATTATTCATACACACAGCACATGAAATCCAAATGGGACATCTAGAGTCTGCTTCTGACAAAGGAGCACATAGGAAAGGAAGGAATACCTGGAACAAGCAACCTTGAGCATAAGGAATGAGAGAACTGAAAGAAATGTTGACTTACGGGACTGCATTTCAGGGTTGCACATAAAAGAAAGTTCAGAAAGTCCAGGAGATGAAAAAAGCTGATATTCATTAACAATGAAAAAATGTAAAAGCCATTAAAAAACAACCGAAGCAGGTCAAGAACATAGTTCAGCTGAAAAATACAAGCCATACAAGAATAAGATGTGGTTGTTACAGCTTCAAAAGGAATAGTCTTTAAATTATGAGAAAAAAATCAAACTACTTTGAGAAGGGAAAAATTAAGACTCGGATTGAAAGATTGCTCAATTACAGGTATGCAAGTCAAGACAGAAGCAAGGAAAAAATCGTGAGAACAGCGTCAAAAGTGTCAGCAGGCATGTGCAGGGCTTTTGAGGGAAGGAAGCAATGAGAAAAAAGTGAATGTATTGGTAAGGCAGAAAATAGACTACTAGAAGACAGCTGAAGGAACACAGAGGGAAATGCTAAATACACAGGAGCTCTTCTAAAAGTATATAAACAATGTAAATCTAAGTGACACTTAGCTAAATAATATGGATTCAGAGACAAATAATACGGATTCAGAGACACTACTTGAATTGCTACTGAAAATGAAACAGCAGAAGAATCAATGAGAGGCTTTGCATGAGCAGGATCTTCTCCCCTGCTAGAGAAAAGCTATTAAAGAACAGGAAAAGTTTAGCAGAATCCTTTACCAGGGAGTTACTTTTACTCTAACCCTGCTACCATTGCAACAGTCCAACACCTAACTGTTTGTGGTTTTCAGTTTTGGAAAATGGAACTAAAGACATGAGCTCTGCTGTCATCCTGAACTGCCTATACTGATGAGAATTTATTTATCACATAGGCAGCAAAACAGTTAAAAATACATAGCTGGGCATGGAACCTGGACATTTTTTGTCCAGGAGATGGTCCCACATGCACTGGCTTTGGATCTCATGCCATTTAACATATGTTTGCACTGAAGAATAAGAAATATTATAAGAAGTGGCAGTTTAGAAATCAGCATGAGTAGGTAAATAAGGAGAACAGAACAAAGGACAATGAGAGTTCTAATTTACTAAACAGAAACTCTCACTGAGTTAGACCACAATACAAAGAAACAGAAAGAGCACGAGAGACTGCAGTGGGCAGCACTATAAAGGAGAGGGCAGTGCAACAGGCCAGCAGAAAATGCCAGTGTAATTTTGGGCTGTGTGCACTGAGGCTGAATCACACTGCAGAGCAGGGAGTGGTCTCTGTAACCACAGCTGCAATGTGTTCAGGCACCTGAAATACTGCATCTCTCCTTCCAGTGCACTGTAATGAGTATATTGAAGTATCCAAGCAAAGCCTCATTTATCTAAGAGACATCTAGCTACAAGAGCAGTATCACTTGAGCTGTCTGCTTCCTAGAAGCAGAGACAGGTTCCTGCTGCCACATCCCACGCAGAGGAGTAAGACACTCTCACTTCTTGTTTCCCAAAACAGTATTCACCAGCTTTGATGTAGTTAAAAACACCCAAAACAAACCAAAACAGAAGCACAGCTTCCCCATCAGCTGGGATGCTGAAAGCTTGCACCAGATAATAACACAAGGTATTTGGAAAATAGCTCTGTCCTTATGCTCACCCAGCATGCTATAAAATGCAGTATGTTTTTTACCTCTGACTCTTTTTTGGAAACAACTTTTAAAGTTGACAGGAGATACAGCTTTCAATCTAGAATCATTCCACGTTGCAAACAATTACACAAAAGAATCAGCACAGATTTAACCAAAGAATGGATCGCTAGGGGAATCTCATAAGCTGCTGGTGCTCAGCAATTTATTCTTTTGACAGAATAAAGGCCTGGGAATCTTGATCCCAGTGAAGGGTGCACTGCACACAAACTACATGGCTGCTAATGATCAGCCACAAGTGGCTGAGGACACCAGAGGAAGTGGAATGTGCACTCGTGGTGCACTAGCACAGTAAGAACAATGCAACATTTTTGATAAGCCATCAGAAAACTGTTGCAACACAGCCTGGCTAATGAAAGAAGCACCGGAAATCAAGGCTAGGATGAAGCATGACAGGACCTTCAAATAAAATTAAACCCTCAGGGAAGTCACTATCAACATTTTGCAAGGAGCACACCCCCCCATCAATCATATTAGCAGGGCACATTTGTCCTGAGGTCTGCTCAATTATTGTATGCACAGAAGGAAAACAAAACACTACCAGAGAAGAAATCCCAAACATTCTCCATTGCCATGGAGAGCTACAGATAGTGGACAACATATGAGACATATTATGCTGCAGGCCTGTAGCCAAGCCTACAATATTAAGAATAACAAGCAATTTGATGGCTGTTTAGAACATTTTGTTTTCTATATAGGACTAAAAGGAAATCATAATTCAAACACAGCATATCACCAGTTTTAAGAGACTGTTTCCCTACAAGAAACTGTGGCCTCTCCCAAGCACTCTGGGTCTGAAGCTACACCGGTTTGTCACGGCACCACAGCGTCTTTTCAAAGAACAATCTGGAATCATTTAACGCTCCCAGAGGTGCAACTCTGTAGCTTATCCAAACAGAACAGATTTTGCTGAGGTTGGAAGTTTACCATGAAAATGTCTTGATTTACCCAGGAAACCACTCAAGAACATCTCAGGCAGATAAATACATATTATTCCAGCTGGAATAAGCATTTCTTAAAGGAACACCCAGTTCAGAGGCTCTTCATTGCCACGAAACTCTTAGGGGTTGTAGGAAAGACAGGCAATGCTCTGTGCTGAGAGTAAACAGACTCCTGAGCCCACAGCGGCCTCTTCATGTAGCTGTGCCAGAGGAGAGCACGTTCCTTCACACCACACGGCAGGAACTGTCACTGAAAGGATTCCTGGACCTCAGGCAATGGAAAGCACGCAACCACACCTGCACAAATAAAGTGTTAACCTGCTCTCCATGAGTTGTCAGGTAATGGACACTGTCTGCCCAAACAGGAAAACTGGGTTGCAGAGACAAGAGTATTCACCTCATGGAACTTCAAAGGATCACCCTAGCTGGCACTTTTGGGATATTTCCAGTTGTACTTGCAACAACTGCTCTCATTCCAAGACGACATTCATTAGGCTATAACTTTCCAAAACAAAAGTTTGCAGGTTATAATGATAGAGAATTCAGAGCACCTTCTGGAATGTAATATCCTGAAGCTACATGTACACAGCCTCACAAATGAGGTCAAAGTGAGCCCAAAACACATGCATTTCCCTCAATCAATGCTTTTCTAACTACCATAAGCAGGAGACACTGTGTTCGAGCACACTGTGTGGGTGGCAGCAAGACTTGGAATGTTTCCTCATGCATTGTACTGAGATACAAGGTATTGTGGATGAAATGCAGTGTATTTGAATCCTTGCAGTGCCATTCATAGCATAATCTGTTCAGGTAGAATCTGCCTTTGCAGCCTGACCTCAGCAATACCTACGCAGCAGCCAAAATGCAACTCGTAGCTCTCACTTCTGACTAGAAATATGACCACTTATCACTGAAACAACATCCACGTAACACTAAACACAGTAGCTGTGTCATGGAAAAAGTGAACACAATCACGCAATCTTATCTTGTTTCCTAATTAAGAACTTGCATTTATGGATGCTCAGATGTTAAAAGAAAAAAATAAAAAGAGCAGTCCTATTAAAAGAGGTGGAAAATACCACTATGTGGAAATAACAAGACTTCAAGCATGTTTGCATGAAGGCCTTTGACACATTTTTTCCCAACGTACTGCCTGACCAACACACAAAACAATGAAAACACAGTAAGACATTACCTTGATGCAGACGGACATTTTACCTTGGCAAAGCTCTAGTTCATTTCTTGCAGCCTCTACACAGTGAAAACCTGCTACTACCCCTAAGAGGACTTATTTGTAAGGCATCTCAACAAAGACACTCCCACCTCAGAACACTGCTATAAAGACTTCTACTAAGATAACTATGAGTAGAAGTTAAGGTTGATTGATGGACTACTTTAGCCAAAGCCTGCTTCACACCCTGCAACATGAATCAATCAGGCTTGCTTTCCTTCTAGGGCACTGTGATGGGAAGCCAATCATTCTGAGCCAATGGGTAGCCCCATTGAAGAGGCAAAGAGCATTTTGTTTAGTTTCCAGGTGTTTACTTCCTTCTGCCTCTCTGCGTAATAGCCCACTGCCCATAAAATTCAGCTCTGCCTCCCCTGGGAGCCACTTAAGCCAAAGGCAGCTGGGTCTAGGCTGTGCTCAGTCAGTTCATAGGAAGGCCATCAAGAGGTCACAGATCTCTATCAACTTGGCCCTGAAAAGAGAAAGACCCCAGCAGGAGGCATGATATCCCCATTCAGAGAGCAAGGCAATTTCCAAAAATAAATGCGGTCTTAGTTCAGTGGCACATGCCTGATTCAGCTGGAAAAAAAAACTTCCAATACAGGCAACAGTTGAGCTTAGAAAGCCAAGATCCTTCTACAAGGCATCAAAAGTCTTACAGTCACACTACCGAACCATTCCATGCACTGGGGCTTATACTTCCCAGTGCCCATTTTTACTGGCCCAGACTCCCTCTGGTATCCCGAAGGCCTGGACAACTTTCCAACTGTCCTGCATTAACAGCCGAGCATAGAGCAACCCCACAAAGGTTGATCCAGCCCAGTCCCACTCCTGCAGCAGCCAGAGCTGCATCTGCAGAAAATGAAACACCTAAGAAGGAGCACAGAGACAGCCAAGACTTGCAATAGAGACTCGAGAAAAAGAAATAATGTTCTGTAGCATTAAAACCAGTGCAAAGTTCTCCTTTCTCCAGATATGCATAAGTATGAAAAAATTAAGACCACACATGCATAAGAGACAGGGAAGCCCAAGGGAGAAGCATTATTGCCGTTGAATGGAAATTACTTTGCCACCACTACCACTCCAGAAGCACAGAGAGACCAGAGACCACCTGTGCTGGGCACTGGGACAGAACAGCAGAGCTCCTCCCTTGAAGAACATGTCAAGACTATACCATGTACAAGCAGATCAGTAGAGAAAGAACATGGGCAAGCAATAAGGAAGCACAGTGCACAGATACACCACTAACCCAGCTCAGGTTTGGGGCTTGAGCTCCCTTTAGTTTCACTGAACTAAAACACCTACCTGACAGGTGCCCACCTGCGACCTGACTCAGGAAAGCTTGGACTAACTGAAGATTGGAAAACACTGGAGCACCAGTCCCACAGGAGCACCAGTCCCACACTGGTCACTGTGGACTGTGACCACTGGCAGGACTTCTCCAGACCTGCTGACTCTACAGACACGACAGCACATCATGTTAGAGCCACGGCCTCTGAAGGAAGAATCAGCTCGCATTAGCTTCTTCCCATCTTAGCAGATGCTGTGTTTGAAGATATTCCGGAGACTAAATTTCAAATGAATTTTACAGAAGTTTCCTGCAAGCAGCTGTGTCAGATGGCTGCCCCCCGGGCTATCAGCACACAAAGAAGCTCGTGCATTAGAAGCAGCATCTACACAATGCTAATGGAAACTGTCCTTGTGAAAAGACGCAGGATTCACTGGGCTAAAAACCAGTTCTACAAACAACTTTCAGACTGATTACACATCACTTCTCACCCACTGGCATCCTGCCACATATGTAACCCACTGCTACACTCGGTCTCACTATTCTCAGTCACTCTGCCTGTGGTTTGCCCAAAGCAGCTCTCCTCTCCCCAGCTCCTGGAGCACTTCCATTTGTGAAGCCTATGCACATGCACATCCTTCACCATCACTAAGTTCTGGTCTCTGCATACGCAAATTTTTTCTACAGGAAGTCAACCTGGTAATTCTGTCCTGCTCTCCAAATTCCAGCTTGGGAGTAACCTGCCCACAAATGAACACCACCTCAAGTCACTATACAGCTATGAACTGATCACTTGCTTCCTGCTCCACACAACAGCCTCAGCATGTGTCATCAAAAGGTGCACAGGCTTTCAGCAGACACATGTTGCAAACTCCTTCACATTTACTGCCTGCCTAGCCCAGCACTCCCTTGGGCACCACAATCCTCCCCTGGGCACCACAATCACAGAGGCTTTCTCTAGCAGCCTTGAGTATTTCGGAACATTTCTACTCCAGCCCATCTGGCCACCCAGTCACTGAGTTTCTCCCTACAAACATATCCATCTAGCAAAGCCCTTTCACAAAGGCTGGTATCCTGCTGCCCTACAGGAACATTTATTTTTCCTCCCTCTTGAATTTTACGCCTCTAATTTTTGTGAAGCACTTGAATACATCGCTGCAGACAACAAACCACAGCCCAGAGAAGCAAGGAACCAGGGTGACTTCCTGAATCTGCCCTGTAACTCTCATGAGAAGACCTGATCACAGTCTAGTAAGATCAGTGGGCCAAAAGACATCCACCTCGTTAACACATCAGGCACCTCCTGGATCTAAGACAGGTGTTCATAAGCACATCTAGCCTGGACCATACCTTTAACCATACAGACAGCGATGATATCTACACCGATCAGCTTGTCTCCCAGCTCTGCCAGAGACAGAACTCCGAGTTCAGCTGGCAGCACAGTGAATCCTTCCTGTTGTTCCCTATGGTCTGGAGTGTAGGTGACACAGACCCACGGATGCCTGGTGGCCACCGCCTGGCTTCGGGGAAGCAGCTGTGGGGCCATCACCGTTCACTTCGGGGGCGAAGCGGCAGCTTTCCAAAGCACGGCCACGATGATACACTCCGTTCTGAGACCCCTGGCCATCGCGGCACACACTCGCCAGAGGCTGCAACATGGAGGCAACGCAGCCGCGGTCCAACGCTCGTCCCCCCCTGCCCCAGCGGTCCCCGGGGCCGCTCCCGCTGGAAGCGCAGCGGGGGCACGGCGCCCGGGGCTCGCTGTGCATCAGCCCCTGCCTGGGGCCGGGCCTCCCCGCCACCGCGGAGCGCGGCCCGGCGGGGCAAGGATGCTGCGGGGGCCGCCTCCTCCCCGGCCCCGGTCGTGCCCGGGCTCAGCACAGACCCCGCGGCGGGACGGCTCACCTGGGCACGCAGCTCGGCGCCGAGCGGTCGATCTCCCACGTGGCGAAGAGGTTCATGGGCACCGGTACCGGCACCGGGCCGCCCACCGCCATCGCGGTCGCCGACGCCACNAGGAGGGCGCGGCGTCGCTCCCTTTAAAGCGCATCGGTCCCGGCCCGCGGGAGCGCGCTCAGGGGCGCGGTCGGGCGCGCGCCCAGCAGCCGGGGCTTGTCCGTCCGTCCCCGCGCGGAGGCGGGGGATCCCCGGGGCCGGCCCAGGGCCTCGGCCCTGCACGAGCTGCTGTGCCGGGGGTGGTGGCGAAGCCGTCCGCGGGAGCGCTCGGGGCGATGGCGAGCCGGGGACCGCCTTGAGGAGAGGGTGCCCTCAGCGGGGGGAACAGCCGGGCAGCGGATGGGCCTAAGGGGGAACAGAGCAGCTGGACCCAGGGGCACGGCGGGTTGAAGCCAAAAGGAAGCCGAGACCTCTGACTGACTGTTTCCTCGAAACACCTGGAAAGTCCAGACACGCTGCAGGGAGAGAGACAGAAATCCCCTTCAGTCCCACTGAACGAATCCAGGGGAATCCAGCAAAACGAGGAACCCCATCGACCAGAAACTGCAAGTGGCACGGCTTCGATGGGCAAAAGCCATTTGTGACCTGGAGACCATGCCAATCTTGAGTACAGCACTGGTGTTTTCAAAACGTTTCCAGTAAACATTTCAGGGGCACCTTCCTGAATACTGATGTATAGCTTGTAGTCTGTCCCTTGCACCTCTTCTTTTTACTTGTGTTTGTCACTTCTACATTTCCTCTGCTGTTGAGGTTCAGGTTGCTCAGTCACATGCTGGTAATTCACAACAGATTCCAGTTTGACTAGATGGATAATTTGAACCATCATCAAACTTTTACTTCGTGTTCCCTGCCCACCTTCCTAGCCCATTTCTGTGCCTGACAAATGGCACAGATCGCAGCAGAGTTGCCCAGACCTCCTGACTTGCTCACAAGACAGTTTGATTGCTGCTTTAATGCATTTGCTTTCCTTTAAGTAAGTCATTAATGCACAAGAGGACCTTTGCTTTCACCCTTGACAGCCTCGGTTCTCTAAGAGCATTTTCTAGGGGTTCGTAGCAGAGGCCTTTATGGAAGACCAGCTGGACCAAGGATGAGCTGCATTTTCATAGCATTCTGCTAATGAATGTGGAAACCTTGGTTTTGCAGCAGGAGAGAGTCACACAACGGTCATGGCCTCATCTCAGCATTTTCACCCATCACTGTTTGACCTCAGCTGGGTATCACCATTGCCTTTCCCCAAAAGCAGCTGCCTGCTCCAGAGGACCTTGCTAGATCTCAGGTCTTGATTTATCTTGACAAAACCCATTGCAGTCCCTCTACAGCTGTTTGCTGTCATCCATTTTATTTCTAGTCTGAGTCACCATTCCTGGCTATTTGTGTGGTACTTTAACAGCATTGAGTGCTCCAGGTTTCCAGTGATGCTCTCTCACTTCCAGGAGACCAGAGGCTGAAGTAACTGCCTTGCAGGCACTTCCCAAGGGCTGGCAGTCCTGCTGCTCCCCTGGGCTGCCTTTCCCCCACCTTCCTGAAGGATGCCCATCACTTTCAGCCACCTCTGCTCTGCCCTGTGGCTGTGTCGTGGTCTACAGTCTGTGATGCTTTTTCAGAGCCGTTGGAGCTCAGGGCATGGTCCCCAGGCCATAAATGGTCTTTGCCTGTCGCAGCCACCACTTGCAGTTTCTGGCTGATGAGGTTTCTCTTTTTTGCTGCGTTTCCCCTGAAAGGACATTCAGTGGGATTGAGGTGGATTTCTCTGCCTCTTTCCCTCCAGCCAGTTCCCTTCAAGTACTTCTTGCAGCTCACTTGTGTTTTTTGGCCTCCTGGCTTTTTTACAGATGAATTTATGCATTTGTTCTCAGGCTGTTTCAATGTGCTTTGTTTATTTGGGGATTCGGCTGCACAGCTCACTCTTCGTTTTTTCCTGCCTTCGTGTTATATTGACTTTGTGCCTACGGCATGAGCTACCCACAGCTGTGCCCTTCCACACATGGTGGCTTTTCCCACCATTTTTCCACCTTTTTTTGGGGGGTCAAAATTTTCCTGTGTTTTTCACTGTAAGTCCCAGAGCCTGGTCATCTTCCAGCTTAAACAGAGACTGGTAGAGTGGTCATCACATTCAGCTGCTTTCCGAACTCCTCTTTTGCTGAGACCTTTCTATGTGCCATCCACCAGCTGATGTTTGCTTCATTGTGGATATGATCCTCGAGGACATCAGGGAAAGTATCCAAGGAACCCTTGCTCTTCAGCATCTAGGTAACCAATTTGAAATGTGCCTTCAGAAAAGCCTTTCACTTATTTTCTTTTATGTGTCACTGCTACCCAAATGGACCATGCCCATGAGCTCCTCCCCAGCACTTCAGCACTGTTTAGAGACCTAGATGCTCACAGCAGCCAGCATCTTTGTCCTGGGCAGACAAGGCACCACAGCGTGTCCCTATATGTTGGTCAAGCCCCTGCAGGACATCTGATCCCTTTGGGCCAGCACTTTTCTCAACCACACTGTTCCTGGAAGAGCCAGGAATATGTTGTCTTAGCCTTTGCCCCCCAAACAAAGCTGAGGTGCAGCAAGACACAGCAGCTGCTCTGGAGTAGAGCTTTTCCCTTCAGTACAGACATCCCTCTCAAGCTGTCATGGTTTTAGCTGTGAGAGCACCTTTTGTGGCAGAGCCATGTTTTCTCCCTCATCACCACAACCTGCAGCCCCAGCCCAGAGGGGTGGGAAAGGTGTCCTGGTCTCAGGCACCAAGCTGGCCCCACATCCAGCCCGGTCTCCAGGCCCTGGGGACAGTGCCACATCATCGGTGCTTGGGCTGCTGCCACTCATGTACTTGGTCTTGTGATGAGCCGGGGTGGCCTCCTGCCTTGCAAGACATCCAGGATTTGTGTGCTCCAGATTCAATGCTAAACCCTGCAATTTTCAAAATCCTTCGGGGCCCAGGCTGCCAGGCCTGTGTGTGTTGGTGACATTAGCAGCTACTGTGTTCCCTTCTAGGTACATCCAGGTGGTCCAGCCTGTGCCCTGCCACAGCTTTGCAACAAGTGCCCCTTATCGTGCTGCTTTCCCATGACAGTCCTTTCATTCCTGCTCTGAGTTGCTTCCCCAACACCCACTCTCTGTCCCATCAAGGTGCGTGATGCTGCATGTGCCTGTGTTTGAAATTAAGGTTTTTCAATAGACACCATTTTCTCAGAGGGCCAGCTTGCACCCCAAACAACATTGTCACCACTGCTCAGCTCTGTTCCCTCCATTCTGTATTTTTGATGAATGGTTCCTTGCACTGACTCCATATATTAATTCCTTGTTTTCCTGCTTGTCATACCCAATGTCTTGCTTCTCCATTCTGATGTCACCTCCCAACGCATTGCTCACGTTAGGCATTTTTGTGATGCTAAAACACTCTTCACTCAGAAAATGTTCCCAGTTTGGTTTTTTTTTAAATTGCCTTCCTGAGGGATGTCCATCAGTTCCAGCCACTTTTCACACTCTGTGGCCAGGCTGTGGGGGCCACAAAGCTCTTTTGGAGCAGTTGAAGCTCTCAGCATGGTCCCCAGGCCACTGCCAGCTTTTCCCCATTACAGCCACTGCTTGCTGTTCTTTGCTGTCAAACTTCCTCTGCTTTCCACAGTTCCCCTTTGAGGATGTTAACATGACTGATGGATTTCTCCATCTCTCTCCCAACAGCCTTTGAGTGAATTGCTGTCACTGCCCAAAGGGACTTTTCAGTGCCAGTGGTGGGGTTGCAGCTGTCACAGGCAAAACAGGGCTAAGCTGAAGATGCTTTTCCACCCAGGTCTGGAGCTAGCAGCAGCCAGAGAGCAGCTATGTGCCTGGGAACCCTGGTGTACCCTCTCTGGTTTCCTTCCATTTTATCCATGATACAGATGCATCCATATACCAACTCTGGCATCCTGGTTCCAGCATCATGTTTTAGAGAAGCACATGAGTATCTGTTCTTGCTCTGGCTCCTTATTTTTATGTGCCTTGTTAAAGCAGCTCTTTACTGCTTCCCACGCAAATGTTGTCACCTCCCGTCCTAGTCTCTAGTGGAGACTCAGGGGTTTTATGATTCCAGCTCATGGATGAATCATCTTGTCTTTAGCCAAATTGCTCGGTAGTTTCCTCCAGCACCCCTCTCCCGCCTCTGTCGCGTGGGTACCTCTGTGGTGTCCCCTCCCTGGGTGCTTCCATGGACAGAGACCCTTTACTCCTCCCTGCATCCTGTAAGAGACTGCTCAGATAGCAAGTGAGAGCCAGTGCTTCTGAGTCCCGGAGGAAAGAAGTAGGTTTTTGCAGTGTCGGCTTGCCCTCTTGTGCCTCACATGGCTCTCCACCCAAGTTGCAAGGTCTCTTCATTTTTGGAGGTACGTTGCTTTGGGTGCTTTGTTTCCCTGCCCTTTCAGCCCTTCTGGGGATTGCTGTTTATTCCTGGGTTAGGAGAACGCTCCTACAGCCAGACTCCTTGCCTTGTTGCACATGTCTAACCCAGAGCTCTGCTCCCCTCACACAGGATCGCCACCTGCCTGCACCAACCAGTCCACACTCGCCGTGGGACACGTGAGCTAAGCCTGGATGCTGGTCCAGTGTCTCCATTTGCCAGGGACAACAGAGGTGGGATTTATATGTTCCTGGTGCCAGCCAAGATGCCCCGGGGCATTAGGTCCAACAGGGACCTACAGCCACTCTGCCAGCAGCTGGATGCAAGGAGGGCTGCGCTTCCCCTGGCACTCTGTCACTTGCACTTGTTCTTGCTCTCAGGTCTATGCCTGCTTTTGCTCTTAGCCCAGCTCCAGAGATCTTAGAGCTTCCGTCTTCCAAAATACATATATCTACAATGAGCACTTCAAAGTCAGAGAGGAAGTACACTGAAAAACCTGCACTGTGTAGCTAAGACCTAAATCACTCAGAAGAAAGTTTGGAGTTAAATGTAATAAGCTGCTGAGACTGATAGAAGAGCAGTTGCAGACAGTTATGTCCACCAGGGTAAGGGAAGCCTTTTGCCTTCCCTGGCCTGCTTTATCTGCACACAAGCCCCTGGTGGTGCCAAGCCCAGATGGAGCTGGGGCTCTCCAGGATCCTGCAGACCGGCACAGCTGGGTGTCAGGGCATGGAGGTACATAGGTCTCCCTGCCTTCTCCACCCAACAAGCAGAGGTCGCGGCCCCAGTCCCTCCTGGAGGGCAGACATCCTCGTCAACCCAGGCTTCCAAGGGCGCCACAGGTTCTCCTGGGGCCTCTGCTTGGCTGCGGCCCTGCGGGGTCTGGGTCTGGCCGGGGCAGGGCAGAGGGGCTGGGGCAGGACGCGGGCTGCAGACGGGTGGGGATGCAGGAGATGGCGGGACCGAGCGAACCCGGGCAGAGGGACGGGACCCGGAGGAGCGGCGGGCGGCGCCGGGCCCGCGGGTGAGGCGGGGGCCGCCGCAGTCCCCGCCCG